>VURO01030291.1:0-11350 GCA_015108175.1 Pelvicachromis taeniatus | reverse complement strand
GTGCAAACAAGCCTGCAGGTGACACACACACACACACACACACACACACACACACACACACACACACACACACACACACACACACGCAAAAATGACAAACACACAGTGTTCAGTTCCTGGCCATGAAGCTTTTCCCTTTTCACATGCTTCCTACTTTAATAATGAGCCGTCACCATGGTGAACATACAGGTATAACAGCTTGTGTACGTATAAGAGCCTCCAGCAATCTGGAAGGAATAAGGACATTAGCTAAATCCACATGATAAGCTGATCTGTAGATTGGTTATGGTTAATGGAATTTATAGCCGATATTTCAGCAGATATCATTTTGTGAGAACATGCTTTCATTCCTGAAAAATTAAACATTAAGAAAAACCAATTATATGGTCTAGGCTGGCATCTAGATAGTAAAATATCCCACTAGGAATGAATAAAATCTTTAAGTAGTTCTTGAATTTTTCTGCTTTTCTAAACCTAGAATTATTATCATAAATCAATATCAATGTGACTATTAATGTAGAGATTCTTTTCAAAGTCAGATTTTGCAGTGCAAGGAATGATGCTGTTGGTCCACAATATCAACTACAAATATTTCTGTGTATAAAACTACACAGTACCATTGTCTTTGTCTAATGTGCTGTATTAGAATTTGTCTAAGGAGAACATAAAAAGTCAGTTTGGAGATCGACAAACTAAATGATTTAGATCTCAGTCACTCAGGCCCTATAGACCCCAGGCAACTATCTGTCACTTGGGAAAAGTGTGTAATCCCCAACTTGTTGGTGAGTCATTGCTGGCTGTCTGTGAAATTGATTGCTAAAGCCCCAATCAATAGTCCTGGACACTGGTTAATGACCAGTTAGTTTGGCAAGCTTTGAATATTGTCAAAAATGTGAATTCCCTGACCAAGTCTCAGGTTGTTCCTGGAAGTCACAAGGCAAAACTGGTTATAAAGACTTATATAGTGCTGAAAACTAGTGTAATGTTACTTGCAATTGGTTTGATCATTAGTAGGCTGTAGTGTGCAAATATTGCCTGTCGGTCTCTGCTCTCCCAGTGATAGTGGAACTTTGAAAAGTGTGATGCTCTTTGAAATAGGTTGTCGGGCTAAGGTAATACGTTTACGTAAGGTGAAATGTTTGTTAACAGTTTGTGTCATGCTTTCAAATTTCAAAGAGTGTTTGCAGACAAGTCTCCATGCAAACTATGGTGGACCGCAGCAATGTGCCAGCAACCAAAGCAATCGCATGGAGGTTTGTTGGTGACGTGTGCTCTTTGCAACTGAGTTCAGCTGGTGACAGCAGGCAACCACTCCCCAGCTGGTTGGGGAATACAGTTTTCCCTGACAACTGGGTTGCCAACCAGTTTCCAGGGCTGTCTGACTGAGGTCTTATTTGTTACTGCAAAATGTGAGGTTGAGCAGTGTGATAACAGATGAATTCTTAAGAAAGAGGACACTTCAGACGTATTCATGGTGGCACACACAGTCATAAAAAGGAATACACAGGTGTGGTTTTTGCAAGAGAAAATAGATATACTGTAGGTACTATTGTATTCATCATCGTGTGTGTTTACAAATGTGCTCAGGCTGCACAGCTCGCAGCAAGGCTTCCACAGTTGATAGCTCCACATACAGACACCCACCCGCAAGCATCATATCACACAGTTCCTACCCATAGATACATCTCTGTCATATTTTATGTAACATCTGCTAAAACATGTGACTCATGGTGCAGTCGTCACCTGCACAGACCGTGATATCGTCACACACAGACATCATTTCTATTGTGAATACACTAGTGTCTGAAAGAACGAATTCAGTGTAAATAGTCATCAGAACAGTCATGATGCACATTGCCAAAAGAAAAAAAAAAAAAAACTTCTTGTTTTTGTGGTTTTGTTATGGTATAAAAATATCCAGCGGTTTGTAGTCCCACTGTTGTTTTGGCAGCTTTAGGTATCCACTGGCTTTTCAGATGTTTCTCTGCGGGGACTGTCTTTATAGCGACTGCAGTTTTCCTCACGAAAATGACGCCTATCAGAATCCCTCTAAATGAATGCGATGACTCACTGGCTTCCAAACACAGAATTTTGGTCCATCATCACCGACTCCTTGAGTCACGCTTACTTCATTTTCACTTATGTTTATCTATGAAAAACATGACCCAAAAAAAGACTCTCATCCCAGTGCCAACATATTTGTATTTTTCAATAATATAAGAAACATTTCCCTTATCATCAGTGGCTCAGTGGAGATAAACACTATGAATACAAAAATCCTGTACTACTTAAAACACGAACTTCACCTGCCGCTACTGCTTTATTTACACAAACCGTGTTTTTTTGCTTTGTTGAACTATTTCACTCAAACCCACATTGTATGGTTGTTACTATTAGCACGATTGCATAAAAACCATATATCTGCAGAAGAAAAATAGTTTCTAATCAAGTAATATGTAGTTCACTCCCTTCACTGTGAAATAAACAAAAAAGGAAAGAAAAAACAAACAAAGAACATTTTAATGTGTTTACAGATGACCAACAAGAACAAACTGAGGGTTGACTGCTGCTTTGCATTGACTGCTGCATTTCTCAGTCTTTTCCCCTGCTCATGGCCAATGTAGTGTGCCAGCATGGGAAAGTGGAGCACATCTTCTTGTGGTGCTACAGACCATTATTGAAACTCACTTTTCAGCCTGAAGACACTTACGAATGAGGTTGTTGTGCAGTGGTTACTGGGCTAATATCTAAAAAGGCTCTCCTTTATCCTTTAGATGAATTGGTAAGATGTTGAGATGAAGGCAGTTCAGCACTAAAAGGTGATTTCTTTGTTCAGGTACAAGCATGTGCATTAATTCATTACCTAGCTATCACTACAAAGCAGCGCTATTACCAAAATGCGCAAGAAGTAGGTTTCAAGAAGGCAAGTGAATGCAATGTTCTACACTTTGCATGCATTGAATTACATCCCAGTTGTATTGTACAGTGGCTGCTACAAGAGTGTGAAGTTTCTTTTTTCTGGCAGTAACAGAAAAATAAAAAATATATCTACATGTTGCCCTTCTCAGAAAGATTTTTTTTATCACCTTTTTTTATCACTGCATCTGACATCAGTATTTAGTGCTATGGGAATGTTTTGAGCAGTAGATGATTCACAGAGTTGCACAGACCCGCTTCAGAGGAGAAGTTCAATAGTTTCTTTGCTACTTTTTTCTCCCTTTAATCTTCAGGTTTTGATTATTTTGGAATATGTGAAAATGGGTTCCAAAGTGGCACATTTGCAATTGATAGACAACACTAGATTCAAACCAACAGCTTTTTGAAGTTATGGAAATTCATGCAACCCGCAATGGCTGAGGTCATCGGGAAGTTTCTTGTCCTTGAAAGTCTGGGCCTGAGTAGGTCTCAAGTGGTCTGAAAGTGAGCCTGAAACTGCATATTAAATACACGTTGAAACACAAGATTCTGGTCAGACTTGGTTCACGGTCAGAGCACTTGGGGGTGGGAGTGGGGGTTGGGGGGGACTGCTAGTTACATGGTTACTGTAACTGCTGTTCTGTGACGATCATTGTAATGGTTTTCACCACTCCGAGCAATGCACTGACATCATTTCAATTTCAGGATTGTGGTTCACACTGGAATTACATGGCAATACGCAGCCGCAGGTCTTCTGACGGCTGGCGGTGTTTAGAACTCATTGAAGGTGCTGAATAAATCTCAAACATATATTATTTTTTTGATCAAAGATAGAAATTAACACGCTCACAATGATCCACGCACTCGTACTGCAGATGTGTGCATAAGTACCTATAACACACATATAGGCTATATACACAAACGCACGCATACTGAAGTTGCACTGCACTACTTTCGCATACTCTCGCATACAAAGACAAGTCCTCTTTTTCGGAAGTTGTTTATTCCAATAATCTCTGTGTTCATCACTTCTTCTTTCCAGAGCGGCCTGTCTCTCTGGCTTACTGCTGGTGTTGCTTCAGGCTGAAAACAAAACACAGAAAAGAATTTGTTAGTCGTGTTCTTTCTCTGACACAGGCAGATCCGACAAGACAGGTCTCTTTAACCACAGGGAATATCAAGCCCATGGGGTGAAAGATATTTTAGTGTCTGATATGTTTGATCTCGGAGAAGCAATTTAATTTACCTGTAAATCCGTGTCTCGTGCCGTTTTTCATATAGCGCAGACGGCAAAATAAGCGCAGTCATCATTTGCAATATAACGAGACATTGTAACCTTGCATTGCTGTTATTATATCGTATTATCTGCTGCACTGAAAAGAATTCCCTTTTACCGGGAGTGACAGCTCGACTTTATGTAAAGCATTAACCAATAATCCGGTTTCACAATCTTCTCATAATTACAGCAGCCTTCTATCTGGCTATATTCCAAATTGAAACAAAGGGTAAAGATACGAGCATAAACCCTCATGTTTAAGGTGCGGTAATTACTGTGGATTTGGCCTTTATCTTGAACCGCTGATTGTTTTTCACGATGACGGCTGCTGCGGCTGCATTCTGTGGCTTTATCGCCACGAAACAAAGCAAGTGCGGCGGCAAACATGCTGCATTTAATTAAAACAAGGAGATAAATCGGATTGAAGATCATGCCATGCAACACACACCTAACTGAGTAGGCATTTTTAGGGCAGGGTGTTTAAAGGACTCAATTCTTGAGAAATTCCAAAGCCGATCTTGAGAAAATCAAATGACTGCTTGGTATTTCACTTTTCTAAATGTCATAACAGAAATCTCAACAATAATGCGCAACATTTCCTTCATCTCCGCGACGGTGTTGTGTAATTGTTCCTCTCATCAGTTTGAGGTGCCTTTTAACTTTCATGATGTTGTTTTAAAAGGTTTTCACTCCAGTATGAGTTAAACTTCCACAAACTGAGATACTAGTAACGTGAAAATGAGATGTTTGGCTGAATATGTGTGTATCAGTCTGAGTCTGACAACATGTCCCCCAAAAACCACAACAAATTCCACCATTTTCAGCTCAGTCCTTGTTAAACTGTCATTCCTGTCCTAATTGGGCTGTTGTCCCCACCCACCCAGCGTCTCCTGCGCTTACACACAAACACAGACACACACACACACATGAACGTTGCCAGCTGAAATGGAGTGAGAGAAAGAGAGAGGATTCACGGGCACCATAGCTGTCAGCACCTATTCCGGTAATGGCTGTTAAAACAGTGGCCTCTACACCCTGTCTGGTCTGTCAGGATTCATCTAGCACGTTAGATTCTCTGAAGAGCGGAGGGCACGACTCGGGTAGCTTGTATTGTTCTCTCTGAGGGGACAGGTAGCAGCAAGGAGGGGTGGGAGGGCAACAGGATGGGAGGGGCAGAGTGAAAACACTGTGGGGTAGAAGAAGGGGTCAAAGAAAGTCAACAGAATGATGTAAACTGATTGAAAGAAAAGGCCTGAATCCAAATTCTTTGTATTTTCTACATCCCATAAATATGTAAACATAATCAATAAAAGGTGTTATTGATTCACAAAGCAATAATCTAAACAAACAGAGGTCATGTAGAACTAACACTCCTATAATGAATAGATTCAGTATAAACTACTGATTATTTTATCCAGAGGTTTTTGTTTTGACCATTCTACAAATCTCAATCCCAAAATCTTGGGACACTGAATAAAACAAAATGCAGCCATTTAAATAGAGCATAAACAATTTATTCTAAATGAATAAATAATACCCACTTTGAATTTGATGGCAGGAACACGTCTCAAAGGACCACACTCACCACTGTGTAGCATTCCATCTTCGTTTTACATCAGGTTTATAATTTATGGCTAATTCTAATTCTTTACAGTCATTAATTCTTGTGACCACACTCAGACGATATTTATTCAAACAATCTTCATATTTTAAGGTTCTATCAGCAAATGTTTGACATTATTTCTTCATCCAGAGCGTTAATAGAGTAAATGATGATGATGCTCATCCAGCTGATGATACATCACAGGTTACAGGTTATTTTCATGTGAAGTACAGAACGAAAGTGATAAATTTTATTGTTGGTTTGCTGCATTGCACAAACTAATGAGAATCTAAATTCATTAAAAAGTCAAATCCAGTACAAATGCCATTTTACTAAAATCTGACCAAGTTCATTGGTTGTTAGCTTCAGCCTCAGGTACTTGGCTAAGCTACAAAGCTTTTAACTCCATCAACAGTGACAGGCTCCACCTGGTGGCATGAACATGTACTACAGCAAATCCACAATGAATTTCCACCTCATGTCCTTCATTTTTTACAGTTGTTTTTCATATGAAAGCACAATAATATTACTAGCACCTTTAACATGTTTAGTGCTGCATAAGGTCAAATCATCCTATTTCACAGTTTTCTTGTGACTGCCATGTGAAGGTCGTGTCTCCAGCTGTTTAATAATGCAATATGGAGCTCAGCCTTTCTTTAATCTTTTTTAAAAAAAAATTGTGCATGCAGTGTGCAAAGCTGTGCCAAACATTTCCCAATAACTTCAAAGGGAAGTCATGCCTGTACAATAAATAATTGATAAACACTATAGCAAGTCTGAGCAATTCTATCACATCTTATGGTGTGAGAGGTACATATTTTACTTAAGGAACTTTTCCCCCTGATGCTTGAAAGCCAGCTTGGCAGGTTTTATGTATTTGTTTCTTGTAAGTGTAAAGTAATTTCATAAAGGGCAGTGTAATAACACATTCAGAGAGCTTTATTTTCCATAAAATAATTAAGCAAAGTAAAGGCTGTGAATGGTTTCTAGGAATTATATTATGGGTTGAAATTTTCCCTGGGTAAATGTGAGGGAATTGTAATTTCATTTAAATCCAGGTCTGTATGCTATGTATGCTCAATATTATGTTTGAACTTGCAGGTTCCAACTTCCATTAATTACCAAGTTATTTATCATATTGTTTGGAAAATGTCCCCTGGCGAGTCTGTTTCTATAGAGCAGCATGGTCGAGGGATCTGATGAGTGTGTAGTGAATACACAAACACCCAACATGTTCTTCCCTTTTGCATAATGCATTCAACTTTTACATTGAGTGCTTTTGACATAGTAAATCTGTAAGCATTTTCCTGTTACTTTTTAGCATTTACTTAACAAAAAAATATTTATGATGATTGAATCAATTTAATCCCAGTCAAGAAAACATTTTAGCAGCGATGAGTATCCTTGAAAAACCCCTGACATACTCTCATTAGTCCAGTGTATGAGCAAGGTGCTACATGGTGAGGAATAGAACGATGAAGGCTGGAAGATGACAGAGCCAAGAAAAGCAGCAGGACACTAGAAGGTGAAGCTGGGGAAGGGGTACAAATAAAGGTCACGGTCTGTGAGTGGATGGGGTTGCTAATAAATAGACTAATCCAATAATCTCTCCCAGGGCCACACATGTGGGATGCAAGATATATGAGGATGAGAATGTGTGTGTGAAAGAGGGCAGAGGGACTGGACGAGCCTGTGTGTCCAAGGGAGGTGTTTGTGAGGATGAGAAGGTCACCTTGCCGCGCTTTGGATGCGTGTGTGAGTTTTTGTGTGTCAGGTACACAGTTCAGCAGTGGCAGTTGCAACGGGAGCAGCGATGAGTCATGGTTCACGCATGATCCGGCTAACCCCATCCCCCAACACAAACCTAAAAAAAATTAATAAATAAAAATAAAATAAATTAAAGTTACCCTTTTCACCCTTACTCTATTAACTTAATGGACAGCAACACCCAGGGTGGTGTATGCGTAAGCTTGTGTCTGTGTGTGTGTGTTTGCATACAAAGTCTGCCTGTTTGTCTGATTTTAGGGCGGAAGGTGTAAGGGAAGACAAGGACAAATACCTTTGGGGGACATGAAAAGAGCCCAAGGCATGAGCCTGCCTCTGTGTGTAAGTGTGTGTGCGTGTGTATTCAAGTGTGACAGAGGGGGCATGTGAGACGAGAGCCAACCGATGAGTCCTAAATTAACCTTTTTGTCGCCTCAAGCAGTGACAGGATGCACACACACATTGTTGGGGCTATTACACATGCATGCATATAGCAAGCCTGGCCTATTAGCGGGTCAATAACTCAACCATTTGCATTGGGAGTTATCTTACAATAAGCACTCTAATCTCCAACAGTCGTTACCACCTTCTCTCTGAGCCTTTCCCTTTTAAATGTGCATTAGTCTATTCTGTGTCTGTGTTCTCTGATGCTAAATAATTACCAGGGTGAGTAGGCTAAATGGATTGTCCCAGACCTCACCATCATACCTCTGGGGCCTACGGCAGCAACAGCATCATCATACAAAAGTATACACAGTGCACATAAACACACAAAAAAGCAAGCCAGAGGTTGGATATATAGCAAAACAAAATGCCCAGAAAGCAAAGGCCATGCAAACCTAGTGGCCAATGTGAATGGAAACATTATTAAACAGGCAGTTAAAGCTCAGCCTGTGTCACTGGTCAGAGAATAAGTATGCATTATAACCACAATGACAGCTCACATCAAGTGAAATACACTCTACTGCACTTGGTTGTCTCTTGTGGATTCCAAGTAGCTAATTATTGACCTTTCTTTGTTTACTTTTTACTTTTAGTGTATCTTTACACACACAAAATCTTATCTGGATCTGTCAGTATGCATTATATGTACTGGAAAATTGCCTTAAAATAGCCTTTAAGGTAGTCTTCATGTCAATTTTGAGTTCTTTTGCAAGCCCAAACCACCCAAAGAAGTACTGTTGATCAATATTCTAAACTTGATTATATATAATATTTAAAAAGCTAGACATTTGATTGTGAAAAACATGTTAAAATATATATTGAAAAGATTAAAAAATGAGCACTACCAGCAGCACTAAGTCTCCTTGAGGCACAGAATGCTTCTGGATTGTTAACTGAGTGCTATCCACCTGCAACAGTGCACACAGTGTTGGTCAACTGTGAACAACTGTGTGGTGCACACCTAATGCAGCTCTCACTGCTCTCACTGCTCCAGCCTTCAGACACATCTCAGCGGGAGCAAAGAAATAGAAAGAGAGAGCAGTGAATAATTTAGCTTGCCTTAATTAGAAAACATGAGCTAAGGAACTGAAGGTAAATGGTATAAACTCAAAACAGTTATCTGGCTCTAACTTTTCCTGAAATATTTTATAAATAAATAATAGTTAACACTAAGAGTAAAGCAATTAAATACATGAACTAACTTAATGGATGTAGAAGAAAAATTAAAGACTAAAAATGTGAGTTTTTGCCCATTTTGACAGCAGTGAAACCCGTCGCAGTGAATTATATTTACATTTACTGTCTGGTTAAGATAAATCTTCTTTGGATCAAGATTCAAAAGTAGCCGACTCCTGCTTCTTCACGGATAACGATCCAAACCAAAGTTCGTTCACCCTGCTGCTAACTGGCAAGTAGTACAAACAAAGCTGTACAAGCAGACCGGCTTAGGCTGGGAGACTACTCAGTTCCTCCTGAACACTTCACAACAAACTATTTCTTTTTTTTTTTTTTACATCTTAATTATTTATTCAGTCATTCATAATCTTTGGTTTTGTATTTGTAGCATGTACAGGCTAGATCTGCATTCATTAGATTAACTTGTGTTGTATGTCAGCCATTAAAATTATTTTTTTTAGCGGAGCAAAAAGTTACATAGAAGTTTTAAAAGTTGATCTTATATTACCCATGCTATGAGTGCAGGCTTGCAGTCTCTGCTGGGAACTGTCTCCCATCATCCGAATACTTCCCAGATTTTTACACAGCAGTAGGGCTGCAAAAAATCCCAGCTCAGCTTTTGTCGGCTGATGGCCTTATGTTCCTTCCTTAATTTTCACTTTTTTTCTACTTAGCCATTAGCACGCAGTACTTGCGTTAGAAACCAACATGGGGATCTAATGCTCATCTGTCTGTTTCGGTTCTGTCTGCTGCCTACTTGTACCTCTATCTCCTGGCCAGCTTGGTGCAGCAATTTAATTGCAACATACTGTAAACTGTGGAAGCCTTCTATCAAGTTTATCAAGTTATATCTCTGCTGTTGTCATCCTGTACAGGTCCAGTTCCAACAGCCAGTCTGAAGCAACTGCTTGGACTCTGCAGCATTGTAATTGACCTGCAGCTGACTGTGTATGAAGCAGGCAGTACTGATAAGGAGAACTGGCAGGTTGATGCATCCAGCTGTTTACAGAATACAGAAATCTCGTGTTGTTTTACGGTGACACATTCCTAATGCCAAACAGCACACGCTTGTACACAAACCCCTCAGAAACAGACGCAGACGCACACATGCATTTTTCATGGATGTTTCTTCGGTGAGAGCTAATCCCCCGCCGCTGTCAGCCGTGCTTTCTGGAAAGCTCCTTACACAAGCCAAAGCTCATCCTGAGTATGAAATAACACACATACATTACATACACGCACACAGATTTAAACTTGGGGTGTAAGATTGCACATAAGTTTGCCAAAGTCTTGTCCATCCTGCAATGTGAAAGCAACAATTATAGAGGCTTCCTTTCCATGGGTTCTTTCATATTTCAACACACATCCATCCATTCTCCTCTGCTTATCCTTTTCGGGTTCGCGGGGACATACAAAAATATAAAATACATTTTATCTTGACAGCTTGTTTTTTATAGGAAACAGACTTCATAAAAAAACATTTGTACTCAAGCCATGTGCCAGCCAGCCAGCCAACAAACCAACTCTACAGCAAAGGAAAAAAACACACTGCCCTCATTCTTATCTAAACTTGCAATTCCTTAGAAGTTGTCTTGTCTTTTATTTCTGCTGCAGCCTTGGTGTGTGCACAGAACTGCATTTGCACTTTTATATCAGCAGGAAAACACTTTTCAAATGTTTTTAGCACAATAAAATGTGAAAGGGCAATATTCTGTATCGTAACCAAACCTGATGCTACACTTTTATTGCGATGGCTAAAATGGTTAGTGTGCTAAGGTAGAAACAGTTAGGAGATGTGTGAGTAACAGAGATTTATTGGTTTCACACACACACACACACACACACACACACACACACACATTGAGGCGGCTGTTTTGTGTTTCATTTGAGTGACTGGGTGAAGGCAGAGGAAGTGAGACTGATGAGGTGGAACCTTCGGTCTTGTTCTCTGTTTCCCAGAGGATCGATAACAGCAGAGCAACAGAGCTGGCAGGTCTTTTTACAGTACCGGTTTTCACCTTCATAGACTTCAGAATTTAGCATGTGCAGGCAATAATGCCACAAGAGCTCACAGCTGTCACACTTTAAAATTACTTGTGCTATATAGGCCCTCTTGTGGACTTTTCTATTCTTTAAACAATAGCAATAAAAAAACAGAAGATGGCAATTCC
>VURO01030288.1:0-11061 GCA_015108175.1 Pelvicachromis taeniatus | reverse complement strand
CATCTAAAACCTGCAGGACACCGGCCCTTGAGGCCTGGAGTTGGACACCCCTGCTCTACATGAAGATCTGTTTTTCATGGCACATACAGTTTTATTATGGATCGTTTGACTCCTACTCTGTGTAGTGCAAAATGCTGATGGGTACACTAGTTCCATTGCTGTGCACTATAAACTCCCTTTTATGTTCAGAGTAGAGTTCACCTTTGTAGCAGTGTTAAGGACCTTTATTAGATAACTGCTTACCAGTTTTTATTAGCTCTTTGCCATTCTTCATCTTTATGTAATGAAAGTGCCATTCACCTGCTTTAAAATGTGACTACTGAAGTAAATGTATAACAAGCTAGCACGATAATGTTTAATATTTGCCTCTCTCCCCTTGGATAATAGGGCATGCCACATTCTTGCTGCCCAAAACTGTTCAGGGAACACAAGTTCTTATCTCCCAGTTTAATAAATAATTAACAGTTTACTGGTTTTACTTAACCATGGTAGCGGTAAGCTGTTAAGTTCAAGAAAAGAAGGTGAGATTTTTTTTTTCCATTGGTATAAATGAAGTTCTGCGGGTAACTCTATAACTCTCCAGCGAGACCTGGACGGGTGTGATTGGGAGGAACGGCCTCCCCGATCAGAATCCGAGCGGTGTTTTGTTGTTGGACTTCTGTGCAAACCACAACGAACACCTTGTTCGAACATAAGAGTGTCCATAAGTGCACGTGGCACCAGGATGCTCTAGGCCGCAGGTTGATGATCGATTTTGTAATCGTATCACCAGACCTAAGACCATATGTTCTGGAGCTGTCAACTGATCACCACCTGGTGGTGAGTTGGATCAGGTGGTCTACATGTGCTTTGTGGACCCGACTGGAAAAGTTGGGTGATGGGCTCCATCAGGGCTGCCCTTTGTCACCGATTCTGTTCGTAATTTTTATGGACAGAATTTCTAGGCGTAGCCAAGTGGCAGAAGGCTTTCACTCGGGTGGTCTCAGAATCTCATCTCTGCTTTTTGCGGATGATGTGGTTCTGTTGGCTTCATCGGGTGATAGAACGGTTTGCACCTGAGTGTGAAGCGGTGGGAATGAGAATCAGGACCTCCAAATCCGAGGCCATTGTCCTCAGCCGGAAAAGGGTGGAGTGCCCACTCTGGGTCAGGGACAAGTTCTTGCCCCAAGTGGAGGAGTTTAAGTATCTCGGGGTGACAAAAGATTGACAGACAGAATGGTGCTGCGGCTGCAGTGATGCGGACGCTGTACCGGTCTGTTCTGATGAAGAGACAGCTGAGTGTAAAAGTGAAGCTCTCAATTTACCCGTCGATCTACGTCCCTACCCTCACCTGTGGTCATAAGCTGTTTCTGGCCCCGGGTAAGTGGAAGAAGATGGATGGATGGATTTTGTGGATA
This sequence comes from Pelvicachromis taeniatus, assembly GCA_015108175.1. Taxonomy (NCBI): domain Eukaryota; kingdom Metazoa; phylum Chordata; class Actinopteri; order Cichliformes; family Cichlidae; genus Pelvicachromis; species Pelvicachromis taeniatus. The sequence goes on along the minus strand of VURO01030288.1, from coordinate 9,664 downwards.
CATTAGTTCTTCACTCCTTTGATGGTAAAAGTTGAAATCTTCTTTTCTTTTTTTGCGGTTAAACATGCCTCATCCGATGATTCACTGTCAAGTTACACAGACCTCTACCTCCCCTTGATCCCGACACAGAAAAACATAAAAATAAAATAAATTCTTCAACCTCGTTCTCTCTGGTTCAACAAGCCACGCTCATCTTCTTTTGGAAAATATAATGAAATATTAATGAACAGAAACCCCAGATTCACCATCACTATGGATACAACTCCATCAGACCTTCACTGAATCAATAAAAAACCAGAAGAAAAGGAAAGTAAGTCAGGAGGGGGGAACGGGGAAGGCAGAAAGACAGATGCAAGTGATGTAAATCCAAAGAGAAAAGAGAAAGGAGCATGAATGGTGAAGCGATTGTAGACTGTAGAGAGAGATATTGACAGTATGAGGGGATATGAACAGTGAGCCATATATTTATTTACAGTATTTGTGTCTGAGAGGAACGATGGAAAGATGCAGCAACTGTCAGCTATATAAAGACTTAGAGGTAAAATGACTGGTGTGACAGTCAAACTGCTCAAAGCTTTGCCTCTGAATGAGTGAACAAACTGATGGGATTGGAATAACTTTTGTACAGACACACAGGCACGCTCATACACATCCTTATCCCTCAGCTTGTTTCGATCTTGGAAAACACTCATGGGAGACTACAGAGAACGGCGATAAGTTTTCCGTGCTGCGGTGTGGAATAACAAAGTAGGATAAGACTGTGTTTACCAGGAGTCACTTTGAAAAGTTGATGACAGACAGCAACATCATTGAAAACTAATATATGACAAGACAGTACACTTTGATGGGAATGCCCTGAGATGCAAATGCTGCTGTTCCCGTGACAGCTGCCAATTATGTTGTATGTGGAAAAAGAAAAAGTGGGACAAGCTTAAGTAGCTACTATTGGGACTTGCGTGTTTACATTTGAATTTGTGAGTCATTTCTGCCTGCCACATACAGAGAAATGTTTTGACAAAGTAAAAGACTGGCTCTCCAAAAGACATCCGACTTCAGATGCTGATGTGTTTACTCCATCGTTTTTATTTATGCTTCTTCAACAAGGGTTTTGCATTAAAAATACATTTTTCCTTTTATACTTATCAATCTAGTTTTTCTACTCTGTTGCCTGGTCTAGTCAGGGCTCATTTTTCATGTTTGGGATATAGATGGATTTTAAGCAAGTTTACTAAAGAGTCATTTCCACATTAAAGTGGCTAGCTGTTTTTGTTTTAAGTAACAGATTCACAGAAATCAAAATAATAGAGGAAAATTTAGTGAAAGCTTACTTATAAAGAGCCATGCACACAGGAAGAAATTAGAAGTGGTGTGATGACCAGAGACCCTGAAATATCAATGAAACTGAGGTTGGGTAATTTAACAGGTTAAATAATAATTTAGAAGAAGAAATGGTCAGATACTGAGGTGAACACAACTCAACTTTGAGCCAAACAATTGAAGTGGTTTTCAATGGAAGCAAAGGATACATCTGATTGATAAATGACAGGTTGGGAAGCATATTGGACATTTATTAACTAAGCCCCGTATCTATATAATGCAATTATCCATTATATAAAACCTGTATTTTGCTTCACACCTAGTCATAAGTCAGTTAGTGGCATACTTTACTTCCATTGGTACTCTTTGAGAGCATGTGACTAGCTCAGCTTACCTGAACAACACAATGCTATTTAGACACCGAAGTATCATTAACAAACATATGCTTTAAACTAATTTGTAGCATAGTATATCAGCTTCTGCAGTCTTCCTGCAGCAACTCTTGAATCCTGTAAATGTATTTGGCCCAACTCAACGAGATGAGTTTCATTTTGGCATTCTGTCTGACTGAAGAACAATGATCCTGTTATAATGTCGTTTAAAGAAAGCAATCAAACCACTTTTTAGAACAGGAAACCAAGAGAATCAGTGAAGTTTCACCCTGAGAATCCAGCCTTAATAAGATATGTCGAGGGGAGCTAACTGGAATGAAGGCCTAAATCAGTGTGGGACAGAACCAGCACACTTTAAAATGCCAGCAGTCAAAAAGGTCACACCTCATATAGTCACCATTTATATAGTTAAGAATATCAACTGATACTGATGATTTCAAAACAGTTTATCTTTATTTTATTTCATTTTTTTCCTTTATATTTTATTCAAGTAAATCAAGCAAAAAAGCACAGATTTTGACCGTTTAGTCAACCAATCAAATTTGTCTTGATCCCTGGCTATATTTCATATGTTATTTTACTGTATATTTTGGTGTTATTCTACTGTACATAGATATTATTTTACAGTATGCAGGTGTTATTTTAGTGTATTTAGTTGTACACCATAAAATGGCTTTTAAAACACCAACTAAAATAACAAAAACAACCTGACTTTTATATTGGTATTATAGTATTTGACTTGTTTTGTCTAAGTGGTGCCATATTTTTCCCCCAGGCAATGGACCTGTACTACCACAATGAGTCAGACCCAGACAGCTACTGTTGCCCTGGCGACAACAGTAAGTAACCAGCAACTAAGCCTGTTGTTTTGTATTCTTCCATTTCCTCCCTCCTCCTTCTTTCCCTCTGCTTTCCTACTGTGACTCCACATCACAAACTCTTATTCCTCTGTTATTTCTTTCCACCATCTCTCTCCAGCACTCCCAGCTCATTTCTCTTTATTGTCGCCAGTAACCTATATTTTTCCTCTAAGTCCAAAGTAATCTTCATTTTGCTCTACCTGTTTGTTGTTGTGTTTTAGTCCTAACCTAATGAGGTTGTGACTTCACCTTACCTCACCACTTTGCCCTCTGATCCACCCTCTAAACTCCTGGGATAATAACTGTTGTTCAGAAACCAAGATTACTTATTTGTTTTGTGGAAAATGGCAAAGCAGTAGTTACAGAGGCAATCCTCAGGACCGATCATTATGCACACAATGCAGTGACCTTTTCTGTTTACAACCTCTCGGGCGCTTGTTGCTTACATGTGTACAGCTGGGTGAAAGTCTATCTTGGTTTATGGCCAAAATGACAGTAAGTGACTGTACTTTAATTTTCCATCATGCTTCATAGTTGTGGCACAAATCAAGCTCCAGTACAAAGTGCATAGGCTGTATGCATGACATGTCTTCTATTCTATTCTTCTATGTTTTGGCACACAACCTGTCTGTCCTCTTTCAGTGGCTGTCAATGAACACAATAGCCATAGCATTGGCTCCACTGAGTACCGGTATGTATGTTCGTGCGTGTGTGTGTGTGTGGGTGTGTGTGTGTGCGTGTTCCCGCGAACCACTTTTCTCCCTCTTTGCAAATTCAGTTTATTAATTCTAAGTAATAAATATCAGATGAAAGGTAACGTTTAGCATTTCCTGCTTTGCTGCTGGAATTATGCAGAATCTGTTTCCAAATGAAATTATTTGCATATCCTTATCATTAACTTTTTAGAAATTGCAATTTTAAGTAATATGTAAATGTCACTTAGTTACAGTTATATAAGGAACCATAAGAAGAACCATATTGCATTAAAAATCTGTGTTATATGACTGTTACTATATTATTGTTTATTATTACTGCATAAATAAGCTTTTACTGGCTAACATTAAGCTAACTTTAATGATTCTATATATCCTATAGGAGTTTTTAATCAATGAATGTAAATGGACTGGTATTTATAGTACTTTTATACTCCAATTGAGAAAGTAAAGTTACTACAAGCATCAGTCACTCAATCACGTGCACAGTCATACATTCATAAACAGACTCTGATGAATGCATTAGCTCAAGGCTCAGTTTCTTTTGGGCAGCAAAGATTTGAACCAGAACCTTTCAGTGATTAGATGACAATCAGCGCTCAAAATATTTAGAACAAAACAAATCTGACTTTAGTCATCTGAGGACCTGTTAGGGGTCTGTTTCTTCTTGTCCTCTTACCCAGTGGTGCAACTTATCTTTATACTGCGGTTAGAGGCAGTTGGTGCTGTTCTGTGAAGGGAGCAGTGCACTCTCTGGTATTGAGTTTTCAGGTTGCTTTGCATTTTCCCAGCTGGAGCAACATTCATTTTTTAACTCTCTAAAGAGTTTTAGAAGAATTACTGACCATTTTGAGACTGTTCTCAAACGTGTGGAGGCTGGTGAACAAGACACTTAACTAGAGGTTTTCAGTTATGCTCACATAATTTAATAAAAAAAGGGGTTTTCAAATGATCAGTTAACATTTACTATGATAAATTTGCATTAGATAACAACGGCGTGATAGTTGCTTATCATGGCCTGTACAACACTTTGTAAAATTCAGTGCTTATATAACTTAAAAAAAAATTTTTCTCTACAATAGAAATATATTTCATAGTGGGAAAAACATTTTAAATCTGAAGTATAAGTGGCTATTTGAGCTTACGTACAGTCCTGAAACAAACTTGCCTTCTGTACTACTGCAGCAACTTTGTTGCAGATCTGCAGGTGCCTCCTGGAAGATTCCCAAATAAGAAATGTGACAAGAACTATATTCTGATGATTTTTTATTTATTTATTTTTTGCCTGGCAGTAGTGTGCCTGTTAATAATGGGAGTTTTCAGCGGATGGAGAGAAATCCAAGCAATTAGCTGAGCTGGTGACAAGCTGTTCCTGTGGCCTCCGCTGTCATGCTGCTACACCCTGTCGATCCACATTCAGCAATTAGTGGCTTTTAGTACTTAGACGTTGAGGACTGTCACATATGAGTCGTTTACAGTGATGCACCGTTATATGTGACACATGAAGCGGTTCAGAGCGACGAAGACAGAGGGATTGATCCAGTAATAATAATAATTATAGGGAGCAGGGATCTGACCGGCTAATTTTTACAGAGGAAACCATGTCTGTGTTTTTTTTTTTTTACTCCTCTCAATAAGGGCAGTGTTATGTAACAAACCCTTACTGGAAACGCAAGTGTGCTAATAGTGCTATAAGTCAGCATATACACATTGACTTATGGTGCTTTTCCCTGTGGCAGCAGGTTTATATAACATGTAATTGCTAAGCCTGTATTTGTGTGCATGCGGGGGTGCGTGTTCTCAAATCTTCCTTTTGTTCTGATGTACAATATTATTAAAAGGTCTGTTTTAAAGCTGTTATTTACTCTTTTTTCCCAGCGTGTATGACACATCACTTACCTGTGTCAACCTGCCTTTCAGCGCTTAACAGACAAACATGCTACTCACGCCTACACACAGGCACGCACATATTTTCAAACACAACACAAATGTATGCATATAATTCATAACCCATAACGGCACTGCAAATCCAAAGACATATCACAGTACTGAGAAGAAAGTCTGAACACATTAGTTTGTATTACATCTTAAAAATGTATAATAAGACCATTAATAGAGCTCTATACAGGTCCAGATTAGCTTGTTCCACTTTTATCAGCTAAGCTAGCGATCACTTATAAAAATAAAAAATTAAACAGTGGTGTGTGCTTTCCTAAATGTATTTTTCTAGTAAAATGCAGTGCCATCTCAGACACTATCATGAGTGCCTTCCTGTAGTTACATAACATTCCCAGGAAATGGGAATGTTTGGTGATTGAGTAACACGCCATTTTACTTCAACGAAGTGATTAGGAAACTTCAGGGCCAAACATGCACGCCTCAAATGCCACAGGTGACCCAGCAGACATCTCCATAATGACAGAGATCAAACCGGAAAGCAAACGATGATGTAGCTATAGGGATAGTCAAGCGGGCCATCTAACTGACAATCCTCCGTGTCCAAAATAAAAGCCTAGCTGTCTCAGTGAATAGCAGAGGACTTTATGTAACAGTGTCATTTGGTTCCTCATCACCAAGGCTCATTCACATTCATCACCAGATCAGCTTTACTCACAAGCACCCTCACCATCCTCGACACACAAAGAGTGGACATTAGGACATGGACGGATGAGAGACTGAAAGAGATGAGCAGATTTAATGGATGGATGTCAGCTGCCAGAAACAGGATGAAAATGGGCATATGCCGGTCTTTGTGTATGTGTGGGTATGCTGAAGGTGGGTGGGATGAGGCAGCAGCATTGTGTTTACTTGTATACTACAACTCTAATATCCTGCATCAAGTCAACCCCATCCTGTCCTTTCATGGCCCACAGGGTCTCTGTGTGAGTCAGTTATTTCTTTGGCATTGATGGCAGTGCCACTCGTGGGTTACATAACATAGTGTCTCACACACATAGGCAACAAACACACAGCATGAGTATTGTGGGAGCCTCCTCTTGTTCAGGCCTGAGCTTGGAGCAGCCTGTGAATCCTGAGGCGAAAGCAGGCCAGATAGGAAAAATACTGAGAGGACCTTTTGTTACTGCCGCTCCCTCGCTCCAGTTTCTTCCTCTCTTCTGATCTTCACTCAACACTTTGCTCCCATTTCATTCGACTCTTGGCTATGACCAAACAACTGCAGAGAGAAGATCCGTGCTTACACCTCGACGGAGGTAAGGTAGTCTTCTAATTCTTCATCGTCATCCTTTAAAAATCTTCGCCTTTGGTGCAGAAATATTTATGGCTAAATTTTCAACCATTCCTCTGAAAATGCAAGTCATTCTGCTAAAGGCTAATTTTTCAAGTTCAGCACCACAGTAGCTCTCTGGTGGTATGTCATTTTCCTGTCATCTTGCTATTTTTTTTGAAGAAATAAATATTAGATGCTTCAACTTGTGTGGCATTTCCAAATCTTCTGAATGCTGATAAAAGATGTCAGTTTAATCCCACGCGGACTGTTACTGAAGTGTCACGCAGTATCGTAGATTAAATGCTCGTTGAAGGATGTCACTACCCCACGGCACCTTGCACTGCCTCAATAATAAACATCTTTCACTCAGTTCTTGGTGGTGCAGTGAGGACGGGCATATTAAGAGAATTTAGGATGTACTTCCACGTACTCTTGTGGCCTTTCTCCCTTTTTAGAAAGTGTACTCTGTGGGTCTCTCTTCAGGCTTGTGGGTGCTTATGCTTGCCTGTGTGTCCTCTCAGACTCCCTGCAGGTTTGTTTTGCCCTCCGGCTCAGCGTTATGTGTGTGTGTGAGTGTGTGTGAATCAGGTGGCTGTGGTGGGCAGATTAATAATAGATTTCGCCCTGAGTTAAGGGAGAAAAAGAGACAGCAATAAAAAGTTGAGGCTGTATTTAAAAAACTGCAGAGTCACCCATGGAGACAACCTGACTCTGCACAATTCTCATCTTTGAGTGTGAGACTGGAAAGTTCAATTCAGAACTTCAAGACTGGTAGGATAGTTTTATAAGTGTCCATGAGCAGAGCCCTAAAAGCTACAGTGTGCAGATTCCTATTAGCCAACATATCAATCAGACTGTGGGGGGAAAGATTATTTGATCCCCTGCTGAATTTGAGACTTTGCTCACTTACAAAGAAATGAATGCTGTCTAATTTTTATGGAAGTTTCATTTTAATGCAGAGACAGAACATCAACTAACAATCCAGAAATAAAAAACACATTACATAACAGCTCAAAACTGCTACTACACGGGAGGAGCCTGTTAATGATCTGAAGGCAAATGGGACCACAGCCACCAAAAACACCAGCGGTAACACGCTACGTGTAATAGATTGAAAATCCTCCTGCACCTGCGAGATCCCGCTGCTGAAAAAAGCACATCTACAAGCCCTTAAGTTTGTCAGTGAACATCTAAATGATTCAGAGAAGGCTTGGGAGAAAGTGCTGTGGTCAGATGGAAACAAATGGAGCTCTCTGGCATCAACTCCACCTGCCATGTCAGAAATGCTGCGTATGTCCCAAAGAACACCATCATCACAGGAGGTGGAAACATTGAGCTTTGGGCTGTTTTTCTGCTAAGGGTACAAGACGACTTCATGGAAGTGAGGGTCTAATGGACGGGGCCATGCACCATCAAATCTTGGCGGAGAACCTTCCCTCAAAGAGAACACTGAAGATGGGTCATTCATGGATCTTCCAGCATGACAACTGAAACCGAAAGGTTTTCATAGAGTTTCTCTAAAGAGGAGTGGTCCAAAATTCCCTACTGAGACGTGTGCAAACCTGGTGCCCAACCACAAGAAACACCTTACGGCTGTGCTTGCCTGCCAACAAGTGTTTCTCCAACAAGTACTGAGATGTCATGTCATAACATGCAAATCAATTTATAACTGTTATGTAATGTGTTTTTTAACCCACTGTATAAATGTGGATGCTTGCTCCTGATCATAAAAGAGAAAAGAGCTTCTCAGAATAGACCAAGGCTAAATAATTTAATGAAAAGCAGACATATATTCAAAGGCTCCAAGGTTCAGCTCATTAATCGATAAGAATTCTGCATTGCTCCTGTTGCTCCTGAAACAAGTGTCCCAAAGCACTCTTAATAAATACCCACTAAAAATTATGACAAAAATAATATAAACTGCATTACACAACTTTTGAAAAAAGGTTCTGTTTACGTGAGAGTTCGTGCGGAACTGCAGTAAACAATCACTGCCTTGTCATTTGTATCCTCACCTCCCCTGCTTCCCTTCACTTATCACTGAGATGCCTTATCTCACTCACTCCCAAAGACTCCCAAAGAAAAAGAAATATGAGAAAATTCATGAAAGACACTACTGTAAGAAAATCTCAGGCACATGCAAGTACTGAGGATAATGGGAAAGCATTTCATCAATAGACAGGTTAATTAAAGGCCCCAAAACTGGCAACAGCAAACTTGCCAAGTCTGGCAACTCTTGCCAACAATATATTTTTTAATTCTGAGCCCAGCGTGTGAATGACCTCAGGTGGCTGGTGGAAAAACACTGGATATGAAGATGAACTTTTTTTAAAAGGGGAAATGTTATTATTCCAGGCTTTTACACTTAGTTTTTAACTATAAGCCAGTTTTGTGATGCTGTCACAGGGAAGTACAATCCCAAGTATACAATACTGATGGATGATGAGGGTTATTAGCCAATACTTGGCTTAATATTAGCCTTAACTTTAAATCCATATCAATGTTGGGGGGAAATAAACGCGTGCATTTTTTGTGGACACTTTTGTTCACCCATCCATCCACCTTTCCACTTATCAACAGGATCATGGGGTATTTAAAAAGTTCAAAGTTTAAACACTTAACTCAAAACTCGAGCATTTGAAGGCAGCATAACCCCCGCCCTCGAGAAAAGTCATGCAACCATGCAACGAAACACAAAACTTGGAGAGTGGAAGGAAATAGAGGCGGGACGTCTCCGCCCTTTTAAGGAAAGAAGGGGGAAAAAAATGCTGGATGAAGGTCTTCAAGAAAAGGAATGCGGCGCAGTTCGATTACCTCCTTGCCGAGGAGCCAAACCTTTGTTCCAGAAGTGATTGGGATATAGAAGCATCCATATGAAAGACAAAACGACCTCTCTGACGTGTAAGTACGCTCAGTATACTTTTGAGAACACCGGCAAACGTTTTACAAAGGAAGAAAAAAAAATCGCTGTTGTATTTCGATCGTACACCTGTAGGAAACTACAGATTCTTAGTGGTTTCTTACACTTTCTGCAAGCTATGCGTATTTTAATAACTAATGCAAAGCAGGCGCGCTTTGTGCGTGTCAGTGTGTGTGTGTGTGTGTGTGTGTATGTCCTGGGAAGAAAACACAGGCAGGCATACTTGGTGTGTG
>VURO01030281.1:18355-41912 GCA_015108175.1 Pelvicachromis taeniatus | reverse complement strand
GGGGAGAAGCGGTGAGGGCGGGAACAGCTGGTGACGCAAATCTGAAGGCTAGACTGTCCCATTTCACAAGCCTCGCACTTCCGGCCTTCTCGGTCTTTGGAGGACCCGGCCGCGGTAGCTCGCGAAGGTCGTCCTCCTGAGCATGCAGCCTCATTATTGGGACACAGCCTAATAAGTGTGATTGGCTTGGAGTTACATTGTGTTGTTTAAGTGTTTATTTGCGCAGTGTGTGTATATATAATATGATATAATATATATTCTCGTGTTTTTTTTTTCCTCGGGTTATATACCAAAAATATTATTTTAGTATTTCAAATGTTCAGCTACAACTTACAGCAATTTAACCCTTTGCTCACTTGTAACTACTTGTAGACTCGCTAACAGCCTTTACACATGCTCACAGTACCAATGCTAACCCATCTTAATAAACGGGATTATTAAAAAAATATATAATTTATTTGAATTAAAAGTATCTGTTGTTAAATTCGATCCACATCTGTGACACACGGAGTGCAGGACTCCAAGTATACGTGGGGCCGCGGGAGAAAATGAAGCAAGAAACAAGAGTAAAACAAAACAAAATGTTCAGTGTTTTATTTAAAAACTATAAACAGTCACCAAAGTAAATAAAGCCAATCTCTAACAGACTGTTAGGTCTATGTATAGTCACACATCCTACTGACACCGCAGAAATGAGGATGGTTGGGTTGCCCCGGTCAGATGCTAATACGACAGGCAGTCATAAATGTTACACAACACACGGTAGAGAGGACAGTCTGAGGACGTGAGCCGGAATGTGGCATGGTATTAAGAATGAAAAAATAGTACAATAAAACTCCACACTATATTAAGATAGAAAAAAGTAGTGAAGAAAATATCATACCTGCACATAAAGCAAAGAACACAGGAGAAAACCTGTATAAAAACTCCATGTATTTAAACCAATTTACAAATACAAAAAAATTTTGGTACGCGCACTGTGCCCGTACAATGACAAAACGCTTACAGTGGATATATGTTGCTTGTGTGTGTCTGTGTGTGTGTGCGAGTTGAGGGGAGGGTGTGCGAGGGAAGAGGAAGGGAGGAGAATAACTTCAATATTTTTTTTTCTCTACAAAATGACATGAGATATATTATTCCATACTCTTTCAGCCAGCAAAATGAGTTCTACAAGGTATTATAATACAAAAAATGTCACAGTTCCACAAAAAACTGTTTTTCCCCCTCCCTAAGCTTTACAGCATCAGTACCTTTGCAGAATTATTTACAGGTTTTTAAGTACATTCATCCACTGCTGAGTATAGAATCACATTAGATACAAGTGACCAGGGATCATAAAAAAAGCAAAAAACAAAAACATACTACTTTTATTCAATCCTGCCAAAGTAATGCTTCTATTACTCCACAGAGCAAGATCTCCAGTGGCTGCATCGGCATGAAAGAGGATCTTCTTTATATATATTCACAACATATTTACAAGATTCTTTTTCATTAATTGTAATGGTATTTATTTCAACAATAAATAAGTGAAAATATATCGACTCAAGTAAGAAAACCAAGCTACCAAGTTTCTAAAGAAAAACAAACAAACAAAAAACAAAAAAAATTCTCTGCGCCAGTTGCCAGTCGAGTCCTCCTCCACCCGACCCAGTGGGACACCTTCAGTAGCCCTGCCCCTTGCTCGACTCCCCGCCCACCCGTAATCTTCAGTCAACCACCGCTCACGCCACACATTAGCTCACGTGACAAAGAGAGAGAGAGAGGAAAAAAAAAAAAAGAATAACAATAAAATAAGGAAAATAAAACTTGAACAGAATGTGCTCGTGTTTGGGGTTTCGTCGGTGGAGTCCCGTCGGTGAAGCAGTCTTAATGAGCTCCCCCTGGTGGACAGCTGGTGGAAGACCCCATGGCAGTTTTTTTTCTTCTTCTCCCCCCCCCGTTGTGTGTGTGTTTGCGTGTGTGGAGATGGAGGGCGGGGGTTGTGAAACACAGGTTCGGCGAGGAAGGGAGGGGCGTGGTTTGGGGCGGGGGGCCGGCAGACGCGGCAGAAGGAGGGTTCTTTGTTCCACTTCCCACCCTCTGCTCTCCCCCTGCGGACCTGCTACGGCTCACCGGCGGCTTGCTCCTCTCGTCACAGGAGAGGGACGGGTGGGTCGCTGGGGGGTCAGAGAGTTGTAGAGGTTGTTGTCCTTTTGGCGTCAAGCCTGGAGCGAGCGCGTCAGTTCGTAAAGGCATTTGGCGAGCGTGGTGGAAACCTCCATGTTACTTAGAGCGAGCACGGAGAGGTGCGTCTCATGCCTCTTTAACAACCTGAAATAAAGAAGAAAACCCTTCAGTTTTAGATTTTCAGTTAAGCTGAATAACTGGATTTATTTAATGCGGCAGGTTACTCACGTGCGACCACAGTCAGAGTGCTTGGCGATGTTCTTTAACGTTAAGGCAGCAGTAAGTCGTATGTGTTTGGTCACTGGTCCCTCTTTCTCATCCTAGGAAAGGAAACGGTTAAGAAATAGAGTCATGTACTATACAAACTATAATGAAATATACTGACGCTTTAGCCAACAAATAAAAACGAGATGACAATATTCTGAATGGATGAGATCCAATCAGAAGTATTACTTTGTCTAGAAAGGTGGGACGAGTTTGGAAGTGACCCAATCAAAAGTAACCTCCATGTGCAGTAAGGTTAGACATGCACATTTGATCTGCCCCTGGATCAGTACACCCAGCTCACAGTGTGTCATGGAAACGTGACAAAATGTCAACGCTTGGGAGGAAGAGAAGAGCAAGGAAAACTCTCAGCGGTAAACATTTCAGTCGCTAAATCAAGTTCAGATTTAGTCTACTATCATCTTAAGACGTTTGAGTGACTAAAACTAAAGGAATTTAGATACCACAATCATATCTAAAACTAAACGAGCTGCAACTTGAGCTTCTCCAACTCCTCGCAGAACAGGAAACTACCGAATTCCTTTAGCCTCAGATTTGCAGTCAATCATAAGCAACGAGGTGATGGACGCTTCAGAGCAGCTCAAGTGAACTGAGAGTTTAAGAAGTCACACAAAAGTGTGTGTGTGTGTGTGTGTGCGCGCATGCATACATGCAGGGAGAGATGACGGTCCGTGTCAGCCTTGTTCTACTCACAGTGAAGTCCCTGAAGACCAGGTTTCGAGAGCCTCTGCGTAGGGCCATGAGAGCTGCGCTCGGATGATTGACGATTGCTTTCGGTGCTCGTGGTGCCGGAGTGCTGCCTGCCGCTGGCGGGGTCCTTCACAACACATCAGGCATTAATATTTTTCGAGCAGCGTGACATTTCCTTCTATGTTGAACACGATTTGTCTTTTAGTCTTACACATTATGATGAACACAGACAGGTGTACGTACTGGGAAGAAGTCTGATTGGGACTTTGCGCCTGCTGCTCCTCTAGTTTGAGTCCGGCCAGCAAAGCCTCTCGAGAACAGTGCTTATCCTGGGAACACAAGGAGCAGAAGCCCTTTAGCTTCATTTCACATTGAAAAAACAAAAGCCACTATCAAAAAAGTGCAAAACAAAAAATAAATAAATAAAATAAAAAGTGCAAGAAAAAGAAAGGAAGCAAATTTACCTGCAGATGCGTGATGAAGGACAGTCTCTGCCGGGGAAAAGGTTCACAGCCTTCCCACAGACAGTGCCCTCCATACACATCTTTACCCCCATGTTGCGTTGCTGCATGGTAAAACACTTGGGAAGGTGTCTCAAACCACCTGGATGGAGAAAAATAGGAATAAGTGAGCAGAAGCCTGAGAAAAGCTCAGCTAAAGTTAACAAGAGTGTGTTGTGAACAGCTCGTCTGTAGGGTGAATGCCCGTACCGTTTACAGGACTGCCACAGACACTTAAAGTTCTGCCCTGGTTTCCGGCTTTGCTCTGGGGGCACCGGGGAGGCTTGCTGTGCTGGGTGAGGGGTGTGGTTACCCGCTGGTGCAGGCTGGGATGCGGGGGGCAGGGACGGGATAACAGCAGGCTGCAGAAGACACAAAACTGCTCCATTAGAAGAGCATCACAGACAGCAGCTCATTTCAGCGAGAAAGAAACGACGACGAAGAGCACGGTCGCGATTAGAATGTTGGCTGAGATGTAACCACGGCCCGGCTAATGGCAGCAGTTGTTCTCTCAGCCGCTTTGCTGTGGGAGGTGGGTATCAGCGAGAGCCACATGGTCTTAACTGGTCTCACCTTCTTAACCTCCAAACATTTTCCCGCTGATGAAACTATGAGAAGCGTTCCACTGAGCAGCAGCTTAAACGAGCAGGGTAACCTTTATCCACCTGCTGCTAGTTACTGGCAGACATTACGTTTATTCTAATGTATCACACATGTAGTGTAAAATGTGCACTCAGTTATATACATACAGTTACAGCGCCAACAAAAAAAAAATCTGAAGCTTTTGACCAGCGCATACTAGCAAGTACATAACACGGGAACTTTTCTACACTGTTCTACCCATGACAGTCATTAAAGCATCTGATAGTACTTTACAGTCACAGAGATCAAGAAAATAAATCATTTCAGGCAAATTTGCTGCAGTACTCCGTTTTATAACTGCCGTTCTGCAAACTTGTCACTGCTCCTTTCCACATTGACAATTGAGAGAGCCAAGAAACGATGAGAGATAAGGGTCATTTATTCATTTTTGGGGCCAAATAATGGCTGGAATTCAACTACAGAGAACACAACTTGTAGAAATGTTAACAAAAATTTAAGTAGTTGTAAAGTGTAGACTGGCTCATTTGTCATCCAGCAGTGGCATTTGGTATTATGTATTTGGCAAGAAAAGAAACAACCCAAAATAAAAGGAAAATGTTCTTGCAGTCACTTTCTCTGCCCGTCTGATTTGGAGCAGGAGATTTGAAAGAGTAAATGGAACTTTTAACAAAAGACAAGCTACTGACACGAGACTTGCTGATGCTAATGCTTTAGCATTTACCGAGCGCAGTAGAAAAATCAAGACACGTTTTTTGTGGCAGACCTAACACAATGTCATAAAAGCGGTTTGCGGCGACACTAACCCTACAAGTGACTCACCGTTGTGCCAGCTGCCTGTGTGGGCGAGCAGTTCCTCTGCTGAGTGGCGTTTTCTATTGCTACTTTGGCTACTGTGCTTGGGTCTGTTCCTGCTGGCACCGCCACCATTCTGGCGCTGCTGCCGGCATTGTTGGGGTCGCTAATGGTGATGATGCGCACTCCCACTTTGTTGGGGATCCCCGAGGACGCCGTCGTCACGCTGCGGTCCTCGTTCTCGGCTGGCCTCTTGAGGCCTCGAGCCTCAGGGGCCACCCCATTAGCAGGAGAGGCTGCAAGACTCTGGGAGGTAACAGTAACAGAGGAAGGAAGGGTTGAATTTGGGAGCAGTTGCTGTCTTAGCACAGGCGCAGCATGGGCCGGCCCCAAAGGTCCATTGGTTAATTCCGAGAGGGTCCTGTTGCCTATTGCCTGGGGTCCATTGGCCAGGCGCTCAGCCTGCTGGGCTTTGGCAGTGTCCTGCTGCGGTGGAGGAGGACTAGGAAGAGGGGGATCTGAGCTGTTGGCTTTCTCAGAGGAGCCCACCTCCCCATTCCCCCAGTACTGTTTGGAAGCGATGTGATTTGGAATGTTTTTGTTAAAGTTGCCGCCACTGTCACTCCGATCAAAGTCACACACCCCATTGACAAGAGTCTTTTTGGGGTCGGGGGTTCCCTCGAGAGAGGTGTTAGGGCCTGGAGAGAGCGCCTGCTTCCCGTTAGCAGGGTGACTCTCCGTAGCGGGACCATTGAGTGCTCCCTGGCTGTTCCCTGAGTGGTATGGAGGTAGATTCGACTCCATGCACTTCCGACCATTTAGCAGCTTGGCACCTTCCGCAACGTCACCGTTACTGGTTTTGCCCTTCGAGGTGTCTCCTTCTGCCAAGGAGGAGTTCTCCATCACCTCTATCTTCCTCTCGTGGACGTGCAGCCCTGTGGCATCTTTGGCCTCCTCCTCCTTTTGACAAATGATTTTGTCTCCTCTGAGGGGAGCTGGCAGTGGCGGTGGCGGTGGGGGGGGAGGTGGTGGTGGTGGTGGAGGAGCTGCCGGGGTGTGTTGGGGCACAGTTCCAGTCGAGAACGGAGGAGGAGGGACGCCTGGGGCCACAGCTCCCTGGCTGACAGCAGCAACAGCAGCAGCAGAAGTGGTGAAGCCAGTGTTGGGGACCACGGTGAATGTGACTTGTCCAGGAGTGGCAGGGCCCTGAATGATGGTAGCACCCCCTGGACTGCTCGCAGAAATAAGGTGGCCTGGCAAAAGCTGAACCGTCTGGAGGCTGGGAGCTCCAGCAGCTGGAGGCTGACCAGGAACTAGCTGAACATTGAGCTGCTGAGGTTGAGACGAAGGGTTTTGGGTGCTGTAGCCTGTCTGATAGATGACCGGTGGATTGGGGGTTATCGTGTTGTTTGGAGGGGGCACCTGTGGAGCAGGTAGGATTAGCTTTCCTCCTGGAGTAGAAGGCCCCCGCTTTGGAAGCAGTAGCTGTTTGATCAAGCTGGACTCAGTGGAGGTAGGCTGAGAGGAAGGAGGCTGGGAAATAAGCTGGAGAGGTGGCTGTTGTTGGTGCTGCTGAAGCCGTTTCATGGACAGTGTGTGGCTGACAGTTTGACTGGGCTGGACCTGGGTGTTGGAGTGAGAGGTGGGAGGTGGGCAGGGATTGGAAGAAGCCCCGGGTTGCCCTGCTAGCTGGATAGTTTGGGTGCCAGGGATGGCAGAGGGGTTGGCGAGAACAATCTGGTGGATGGCAGGGGTGTAGGCTGGGCTCTGCTGGGGGTTGGGACTGACTATTACTACACTCTGCGTCTGCTGCTGAGGCTGCTGGTTGGGAGTAGCTATCGTGGCTGCTGGTCCACTTGACTGGTTTGGAGCTGGTTTGGGGGCAATATTCTGAAATGTGACTCGTGACCCCTGGGAATTGGGTACGCTTGTAATACTCAACGCCTGAGCAGCTCCAATCTGGATGGAAGAGGCGGGTATGGATGTAGCAGCAGCAGCACACTGAGGTTCTACCTGGGGAGCTCCACACTGAGACCCAGACAGAGGAGGGGTTTGAGGCAGGGGTGGGTGCTGAGTCACTGGAGGGCACACGCCTTGTACCCTGGCGGTGAGGATGTGGCCCTGTGATACCTGCTGAAATAGCGTGACAGGTGCCCCCGTGGGGAGCATGGGGGAGTGTTGCTGCTGCTGTAGTTGCTGAGCTGCTGCTGGAGGGGCGGGGTTTTGAGGAGCGTGGTTCTGGGTGGCCGATGCCGATGTTGGAACATGGACCAGTGGACCAGGCCGGACCTGCTGTTGCAGTGCTGCCAGAGGATTTGGTGGCATCTGTGGAGGCACCTGCGGGGGCACCGGGTGTCGGGGAACAGTCGGGTGGTTTGCACGGGGAGGTTCCTGTGCTGTGGAGGCCATGGATGGGGTGGAAACACCGGGGTTGAGGCTGGGGCCTGGAGGCCGGACGAACTGGGGCCCGGGAGGTAAGCCTGGTAACACATGAACAGAGAAATACAGAAACGTTGAGGAATAGGGTGGAATTTGTGTCCTATTTACTTACAGTATAAACCAGTAAATAACCTACAAGAACCATGATCGCTAATAAACGCAAGGAAGACGTTTCTGTTCAACATGCATCGTCATTTGATTAAGCCATATTTTGCAATTACAGTTTCCCCATTCAGCACCAGCTGCAGTGTCTGTGATGTTCAGAAGCGCCCCACAATTTCCCAAAAATACTTAATACAAAAAGACAGTGTAGGGCATAGTGTAGTTTGGGTCATTTGGTGAGGCTTTGTTTTCTCTTTTGCAGGTGGCAAAAGAGAAAACAGCAGTGCCTGTTCAGGGACAGCTACAACTTAAAAGACATCCCCTAAATGCATAATGCAAAACACACACGCACGCGCACACACACACACACACACACACACACACACACACACACACAGTTTTGAAAACAGGACAGCTGTAAGGATACACTCACTGAAATAGCATGTGTGTCATTTTGCAGCATTCTTAAGAAGCGCTTAGAGAAACCACAGTGATGTAAGTCTTTAGTTAGCACAAACCACTGACAAATAAGAATTACAAGGAAGATGTTCAGCTATCTTTGGAAAACCAGTTTGAGTGTTACACATTTAAAATCATTACATTTCAGTTTTTCTACAGCCCTTATAAGGCCTGTTTCAGGATCACCCTGGTTCATGTAAAGACTTGAAACTTAGATGTAAATACTCGCTACGAATTCAATTCAAATCAGTTCAATCTGTCAAATGAGTCATACAGAGAAAACAATCAGATGACCCCCTCTGTGAGCAAGCACTTGGCAAAAGTGGGAAGGAAAAAGAAAGTAAATAAATGAAATAAAATTCGATCAGACAGAATCTTGGGAATGCATCAGTGGAGCAGCAGACACACTGCTTACAAATCAACTTTTAGTCAAAAGATGAGAGCTGCTCATCCAAACAGCCTCAAATTTAGCATTGCGCTAATGCAAGCCCTCAATTAATCATCATCAAGAGTGTAAAAGACTTGCTCTAAATAACGTCTTCACTGTTCATTTCATGACCTGACACAGCCAAGCTGCACTCTTTTAATTTCACTAGCCAGCTCCTCCAAGTAACTTCTTTTCCTTTGATCATTTCCTCGTATATCTGCCTTTGTAATTAGTTCAGCCATCTCGGTCCCAGTGGTACCAGCTCTGCTCTCTACAACCCCACCAGCATCCACCTCTGCACTATCACTATTTTGGTGTGTGTTTATAGCTCCTGTGACATTTAGATATTTTCTGAGTTGTTGACCAAAACCTCCCTTTTTTTTTTCCTCTCCTGAATCCCAACAAGTCTGAGCCACAGGCAAACAAATATTAAGGTCAGCATCTAAAGTGAGAAAGCAAAAGCTGGCTCTGTGTACAGGTTTATGTGTAGCTTTTATGTGAAAGTGATTCACTGTTATAGCGTTACCTGGGGGTGGGGCCTGAGGGTCTCCAGGTGCATCATGTCGGGCTGCTGGAGGTGGTTGCGGTGCTGCTGCTGCAGCTGCTGGAACCTGCTGTTGCTGCTGCTGAGGCTGCTGGTAGTACAGCTGGATGGGCAGGGGGATCGACCTCCGCCTTAGCCCCACCAGGAGGATCTGAACTTGCCCGTTGGCCTTTGGCTCTTCTTGCCTCCGCATCGTGTGGTTGGGGAACACAGTCCTGTGGTAGCAGCAGTAAAGATATCCATAGTATTCCAATACTTGAGCTGATTTGTGTATTTACACATCCATCTTTGACTAAATCAGCCATTTAAAGCATACAAGATTCACATTTTTCTGCTCCTCCAAACCATCAAGAAACATGTGCTCTACAAAGCTGGAGGATGCGTGTAATTATTACTTAAACTGCTTTATTAAAGTTGCTCTATAAAGTGAGAAAACTGTAGAGAATCTGCTGTGGCTCGTCTGTGTTCAGACCACAGACATTAAGTGGTGTTTTACGCTGGTGCAACATAGAAAGGATCAGACAGGAGGAGGAATCAGGACTGACCGCAGGCATTTGAGAAAGCCAGTGGAGTTCAAGATGTTGCTGCGGCCCATTTTAGTGCATGTGGCCAGGTACTCGGAGTACATTTCAGATCGAGACACGGAGCCCTCGGGGTTTGTCTCAAAGTGTGCGTTTAGCCTGTTTGGAAGAAGCAGAGAGCATCGACGGAGAAGGTTTAAAGCAGGGAGACACAGCAATTCTTTCCTCACACTAAACTCTGTTTTTCCTTCAGTCAAATTGTGCACGACTAGGAATACATTCATCTTACCACTGCAGTGTAAACTTCTCCCCATCCAGTTCAACAATGCCAGGCGGTGGTTGAGAGGATTGAACTGGAACTCTTGTTACTGAGGAGATAAAAAATGCAAAACCCATTTACATTAGAAACAGATTTAATGCTACAAACTGCACTGCAAAGCAAAAGGAAACTGTGCACCGATTCAATTAATTTCAAGAAGGTAGTGCTACCCAGGCGGACCACTAGATGGCAGCAAATTAATAACTTTGCAGTAGTAGGCCTGCAGAGTACACTGACAGCTTAGGAATGACACTGCCAAAGTTAGAAGGGTTGCACACACACACACACACACACACACACACACACGCACGCAGGCACACCTCTGAGGAGCATATGGTAAAAATGCAACCCTGCATTTATTTGTAGATAAATCAGTGAGTTACATGTTTCTTTCTGTTTTACTTCAAGCTTGTATTTTGTTTTTGTTGGCTGTTCAATGCACCACTTTCACCACAGATACACAGAAAAGACTCAAAAGCATTTATTTATAGTATAGCGTCTTGAGGTTTTCTTTTTTTCCAACTGCGCCCACTCTGCCATGGAGAAAACTGCAGGTCTGCTTTGAGTACTCATTGTGTAAAACCTGATGTGAAATGATGCAAACAGACTTCTGTTGGTTTCCTGTTGGGTTCATGCTGGTGAAGCTGCACTCCAGTGTTTTTTTTATTTTTTTTTTAAAGTTGTTGAAGGCTCACCTGACTCACACGCACAGCTCGCAGTTCTGAGGAATTCTCCGTTAGCCTCTAATCTGTGCAGCACATCAGTGACAGAGTTATCGCTGGTGGATTTAGTGGTGGTGCTTTGAGGTCATTTGCATTATCGACACAGCTTTCTATGCTCTTTTTGCATAAAAACTACCCTTCATCCCTTCATCTTGACACCTTAGTGTCAAGATGAAGAAATTTGTTTGAAAACGTACACAGGTTTTCTAACTGTGTTCAATTAAATTCCAACTGTTTAAAGTTTTGATGCAGTCTAAAAATATCTTGTGTGAAGATTTTGGAAAAGGCCAATGGCCAGATGCATCAGCTGTTCTTTAGTAAGCATGGTGTTTACTGCCACGTCAGTCTTTGTTGCCAGCAGCACATGGCTTCTCGGTAGTTTGCAGAAACTATAGAGGATCAATGCAAAACCTGATCAGGTTAGCTGTGGCTCAAAACGTAGAGCGGGTCCTGTGCCAATCAGATCTGTGGTTTTGATCCCTGCGTGCTGAACTAAGAGTCCCTGGGCCTTGCTTTGAGATGGGCAAACATCAGACAACAATAAGAGGAAAATGTGGAAAGATCTTATGAGTAAGGAAGAGAGAAACTAAACCGCTCCTTTTTAAAAGAGGCTGGTGCCCTCTCTCTGAAACACTGCTATACACAGATGTAATTACTCATGTTTACGGAGGTCTGCAGGACCTCTCAAAGCTCTTCATCAAGTTCAAACAGGAAAGTCCTCCACCAGCTCCTCTGTGTGCGTCCAGTGGACCTTTTTCGACTGCCCCGTCTGCTTGTTGTTCACAGACTTTTACAAGCTGTACAGTAATGACCTGTATCTGCACTTTTTCCCTGGATGATGCAACTGGCATAAATATTAAGTTGTTCCCAGAACGCTGATGTATGACTGACATCAAAGACCAGGTGAACTAACTGACAGCTCCAGATCAGGTGGCTACACTTAGCATCTTCACCACTTCCATCTGTTTGCTCTGCATCAGAGAACTGAATGCAAATCAAAACAAAACAAGGTGTTTTTAAAATCCCCCCTCTCTCTTCCGTCTGTGGCTGTATTAAGCCAGTCAGCTGTGTCAGACCAGTGCTCACCTGGTGCCGGAGCTCCCTGCTCGACCAGCTGTGGTCGGACCTCAGCTGCCTGGTCGGCATTCGCCTGATGCTCGATCAATCGCACCGCTGTTAGGGCATCAGGTCCAAACGTATGAAGGTCTACAGATACTAACCGAACCAACAGGTCTGAACAGGAGAAGGAAGAACAGGGACAGAAAAAAGATGAAGTAAGTAGCTGTGATTTATGAACAGCTACTTTAATACAAGTCCTCCTTATTTTGGCTGCTCCCTTTATGGGTTGCCTCCATCTGACACAATCCCCAGCATCCTCATCTGTCACACCAACCCTCTGCATGTCCTCCTTTACCACATCCATGAATATATTTTAGAGCTGCAAATGAGCCTTCTTTAACAGACCGGCTAGTGTGACAAATCGGGAGGCAGACGTTACCACAAGTGGCCTCCGTGAGTTAGAAAGCATGAGGTAAAGGCCAATTTGTACCTATGCTGTGGTCAACGAAGGTAATCTTGCTGCATGGGATCTCTCCGAGCTGTGCCAGCAGGTATAGCACCTCCAAGGAGGCCATGAGGAGCATGAGGTCCGGCAGGGTGAGGAGCAACATGACCTCCCTGTACGAGTCCTGGTCCACGTACTCACAGATGAGCACACCGTTGTCCTCCACTTTGCTGAGGTTACCCAGGATCTCCATGGCTAAAAGACGCACAAAACACACACGCAGTTTTTTAACCCAAAATGCTTATTACACGTTTCCTCAAAAATTCTTTGCTAGTGGCAGAAACTCAAGTAGCAAACACCCACCTCTCATTTTGAGAAACCTGTCCCTGGACATCAAGCATTTAGTGATGGTGTGAAAGATCAGATGTGTCGTCCGAAAGTCAACGGGATCCAGCTGGAGCTGCAAGAAGTCAGACAAGATTTATACAATGGTGCCACCATCACTCCAGCAAGTCAGCTGGCAAGACCTGCAACAGTCATTAAAGACATTTTACAGAGTGGACTGCCGTGCTGAGAGCATAGGAGGAGACAGGAGAGCCAATGTTCAAATATTAACCGCACTCAAAGAAAAGCACAAAGTGTTACTGTATTAAAAATAAAAAATAAAAAGTACAAGGACAACACATGAATTCCATGATGACAGCCATGAGGTACTTATTGAGTATAACACATTAGGAAAGGGAAAGTGCTTGAAAATGTTCATATTTACATTCTTGCAGTATCACATCTAAACCCAGCCATTCAATTAATGATATCAAAAGCTCAACTGTCTCTGTGAAAGAGGGTAGGCACACAGTTTCCACTAAGTATGGGCCACACAGACCCACGTGTTTTATACCAATAAACATGCTGTTGACAAGGAAACGGCCGACTGTGACGCTCACTGCGGCCACGGCTTCCATTCTCACAACTCTCTTTGAAATATTTCTGCATGTTGGGTCTTCAGTATTTGTCTATAGCCGATAGAAAATATGAGAATTCACCCCGATCTAATGTTATGCTGAAAGGTCGACAGTATGGAAATGATGCTGATACACTATCTGTTGTCATTGCTCCTGGAAACCTACAGCTACAGCTGATCTACTAGATATGTCTGCATATTTATGAGCAGGAATAACAAAAAGTGGATAACAAACTCTTTGAAAAGTACATCTTTAAAAAAATGAAGTTCAAAAATCTTTTTTTCATGCCTAAAGATGAATAAAAATACTTTATAATCCTGATTGAGGTTGTCATAATCCATGGATGAGAGAAAGATAGAACTAGAGTGTTTATGTTTTTGCTGCTGTGTTTTGGTAAGGCTACAACAAAACAAAACACCCACACAAATCAAATATAGAGCACTGCTTTTACTACAGCCTAACATGTGCCACTTCAATGAGGCGAAACCCACAGCTCCACAGATCTGCTGACCACAGACGCTGCTGTTATGACTGGACAATCGCTGCAGAGGGGAGCTGTTTAGCTAACACGTGAACTGCACTGAAAGACGCCATCACACTAACATCAACTCAGTTGGCTGTTCTCGAGCTCCACTGAAGTATTTTGGGTAAGAAATGACAGCTCGGTGTGTCACAGTGACCTACATTTGAAAGCAAATTTCCCTCATTAGTGTTCAGCTTAACTACTTCAGTGATCTGACACATATCCCCAACATGACAAAGGGTACCTCCATGTGAAGCTATTTTCAGCACACTGTACCGTCACAGACCCACACCCACCTCGGCAGCCACGTTGCCCAAAGTGTCCAGTCCGAGCTGTCGGAGTGAGATGAGGTTACAGTGGGCACAGAGCAAAAGGAAGCGCAGGCACGTTCGGTTGGCCGCCAGCAGCTTGACGTTGGCCTCCTCGAAGGAGAGGTTACGCAGGATGACGGCAATCTGCAGCACCCGCTGGGCCTCCATGTCACCGATGCCCGCGGTCCGCGGAGGGTGGAAGAGGCTCTGCCAGCGCTCCGCGCACGACGTACCATCTGTGGAGAGTGCAGGAACAACTTACAGCACCGTGCTCGGGTGAGGGTGTAAACACGTAGTATATGAATGGGAGTGAGTGCTCAAAGGAGGGATGTGTACTGTACAAATGTGCATTTACCTTGTGCTTGGTTGCTCTTATCCCAGATCAGCTCCCTGACTTCTGCATCCTCTACCACCTCCTTCCAGAACTGTGAACGAATAGAAGCTCTCAGCTGTGCGCTCCGAAGGATGCTAATAATTCAGCTGGATCCAAATTCAGCAGCAGTGAGTTTCTGGGATAGTCAGACTGCCTCAAACAGCCCTAATTAATCCGCAGCTACCGCAGCGTGAGCATAAAAATAAACTAAGCTTGGGTCTGAGTAAGTCAGTTAGATTTATTTAAGGCAACAACTTTAAAAATAGCCAGCAGAGGGTGACCCCTGTGGTTGTGAAACAAACTCTGACTTTAGAAAAGCGTAAGAAAGAAAAATGACCATACTGCTCTCATGAGTTAAACATAGTAAACACTGTCGATGGCACAGATCACATCAGCTCACCGTTAAGCTGTAATCTGACTGTAGTGCATGTGTCATTCTATGGAAAAGTCCTGAGCCACCCCTTGTTTTCTCTAGATTTTGCTTTGCAAATTGGAAGCGGGTGCAGAGATTTATTAAAACAAGTGCAAACATACATGGAAATATAGCGTATTAGACAAGAATTATGATGTAGCCAATCAGATGCTTTCTGTATGCTGTAGGATGGAGAATTAAAAGCTGACTTTACTTTTCTGCGCTAATTCCATCATTTTTAACAAAATCAACACCACCGGCTGAAACGCAGCCCCAGACCATCACACAGCCTCCACCGTGTTTTACGGATGGCTGTAGAAGCTCACTGTTGTACCTCTCAAACTCCTCTGTGCTTAATAATGTCATCACTCCACAAGACCTGCTGTCAGTCTTGTGGAGTGATTGAAAAATTACAAAAACGGTCTGGCTCAAGACTTTTGCACAGGACTATGTAATTTCAAAATAAATAAAAACACGGCTTCAGTACATTCAGAAAACCTGTAGATATATTACTGATTTGAGGTCAGCCTTCCAAACTGGATACAAAGTATCTTTGACCTCACTGTGACCTCGTGACTTAGAGCCAAATTAAAGCCCGTATGACTGAGGTGAAATTAAATCCTACTGTGCATTATTTGTCAGTCGCGACTTGACTTTTATGCATGCCTCTTAAATCAACTGAGATCAAAGTCATTTGACCTCCATTCTGTCTTAAAGATGCCTCAGAGAAATCCCTTTGTCAGGATTAACTGCTGGATTCCTGCCAATCTTCACGCTGTACAGAGTCACACATGCTCTGTGGCTTCTCAGTATAAGCAGTGCACATTTAGCAGAAAAAGGTCAGAGAAAATTACACTTTTTTGTAAGAAATAAATAAAAAATGTAAACCTTACCCTAACAAAGTCTCGGGAGGTTTTCTCCTTCCAGTCCGTCCCAAACACCCCGGAGAAGCTGCCTAGTGCTGGAACGACACAGAAGGATGTTAGAGGGAGCGCCTGAGCTTAGCATGGTATTATCCCTCTCTTTTCCCTTCTTCTTCAATTCCCCTTTGACAAATTATATTTAGGGGGTGCTAAGAAGAGAGAACCATTGATCCTAGAACAAAGAGGTGAGAGAGGGGGGGCGGCAAACCGGGAAAATATTTGGAGAGTCATGCCTACAGAATAATTGCTCCTCTTTAGGGAAGAAAATGAAAATGCTGTTTTGCTAAACCAGGCTAAACAACCTTAGTATTTTTATCTAAATGCTATATGCTGCTGTTCAGTATCAAAGAGCTGAGTCTAAGTGATGCTGGGGAACGTACAGTCATCGAAGACGCCGGCGTGTGCCAGAAGCAACGTGACCAGTTTGGGGTCCTTGTCCAGCTGCATGGCGTGCTTGCTCTCGTTGGAAAGCAGCGTGCAAACGTTAACTGCAAAGTCCACTTCGTTGGGAAGGCCCGAAAGGAGAGACAGCACCAGTTTGTTGTAGTCACACTGTGGAACGAAGTCCGTAGACAGTCCATAGCTTTGGCGGAGATAGTCTGAAGGAAAAAACCCAAAAACAAGTATTAAACATCAGTGAGGTGGGAGAAATGTCACATACCTGCTTTCCTAGAGAAGTTCATCTCTATACAAATCATCTAAACAAAGTAAATAAGACTGATTGCTCTCTGTTAAGTAAGGTGTCGTACCACGTAATGCAATTTTAAACTGGATCCTGAAACTGATTGGATGTCAGTGTGAGGAGGCCAGCGTAGGTGTGATGTGATCCGGCCATTTCTCCCCATCAAAACATGAGATGTTGCAATCTTGTGCAGCCTCCAGGCGACAGAATAACAACCGATCAGAGCCAACATATGACGAATTCCAAGAGGTAATAAAAGCATGAATTGCTCTGTCAAAGTCTTGTGGCGGGAGCTAGGCCTTCACCTCACTGAGGAGCCTTAGTTGGTAATTTGCTGTAGTCATTTTTCCACATGCTCTGCAGCCCTGAACCTTTCCAGGAGAGAGGTACACGTGAGAACAAGTGCACAACACCTACACCTGTGTGTCTTTAACTCGCCAGCTTTGTGGTACAAAGTCTGTGTGCCAATGTGAGAATGGTGCACGTCGCACAGCAGTGAAGAAGTGAGCACTGTGGCCTCACAGTGTGGGGTCTGTATGACACCCTCCCCCTGCAGTCCAAAGACATCCATGTTAAGATAAATGGTGACGGGCAATCCGTCTAGCTCACGACCCTGACTTTGACAAGCAGTTAAGATGATGGTTGGCTGGATGGAGAACATGGCTGACAAAAACTAATGCCGTTTTTTACAAAAGGATCAGTTCACAGCGTGTCGTGACATTTTTCAGAGTTCAAGTATGAGATCAGCTTCGGATTGAGCTGCGACGCTGTAAGGTAATGTCACGTGTGACATAAAAGAAGATGTGGTGATAGTCACGACATGAGCGGGTGACAACTGTGAAAGAAGCCAGTGTTAATAAGGAGCTTCAAAGTCAGGTAACGTTCACCATGAGCCTTCTGTCAGAACGCAAAAGCAGCCATCAGTGACTTTGCAGTAGGTTTGGGGTTTTATTTTACTTCAAATGACCAACAATGAAGCAGGACAGCGCACTGTGTGAGGGTTTTCCAAGTAATGACAACATCATTTAATCTAAACAGAGAGAAGGCGGCCTTCAGCTGGTCCCTCAGAGGACTACATTTGCCTGCACACTTTCAGTAAGTTCAGCTCCCGTTTCCTTTAACTGAAGTTTCAGCAAACCAAACGGGGCACGAAGCGGTCTTTAGCTCAGATTAGTCTGACTTGTGAGCGCCTTTTAACTTTTAATTGCATCTGAATGTGAATCAGTCAACCTCCATGGTGAGGGTTTTAGAATTAAAAGACTTCTAATCCCAACTCTTAGCTGTGTGGGAAAAACAAGGCCCGATTTCACTATTATTCCTGAGAAGCTCTCTGGTGTGGAGGTGCAATCATTTTGTAAGCAAAGACCTGAGATTCCTCACTGTGCTATTGCCGGATTTTCTGCCATCCATCATTTTGTGTGCATAGGTGTCATCCCCCCCCAAACAGTGGCTATTTCACTGTGGTGCAGGGTCTTTGTAGACTGCTGCCTCTGGAAACCAATCATAACAGAGCGAGAGAGAGGGGGAGTCCTGCTGAGTGAATCTGATTTCCATGCTGAAAAGGTTTGTGAAGCCAAATGTAATTCAGCTGAGCTGCCATTATAGCAGCTACGGCTCTATTCACAAGCTGCCTGCCTGAGCTTGTCCTCCAGCACCTGCAGCGAGCCGGCCGCTGAACAGAGGCGCAGAGGACTGATAGACATCGGCTCGTCTGACGGACGTGGGTTTTATGAGCAGGAATGAATTAACAATTGTCGGCAGGCCTCGGAGACAACAGAGGAAAACGAAACTGTGAGATGTTTCCAGCGAAGCTGTCAAATAATTACCGCTCACTATGAAATATAGTTGCATTTAAATTCAGGGCCTGTGGTACAATTCTCAAAGCTCTACCAGAGGCAGTGCACAAAAATCAGCCAGTAGCAGCTCACTGCTCACTGCAGACAGTGTCACTGTGTGTGTCTGTGAAGAAAAGGTCTTTTTGCCATCAAATATGTAAGGGATCTTCATCAAGACTGCGCATGATCACACCAATGGGACGCTAATGTGTTGGCAATATCAGCCTTCATAAACAATTTTATGGTAGCTTCAGCTTCAGTGTCTCCAGGACCACGTGTTGCAATGATAAGCTTTACTGTCATGATGGTAACTGGCAGCTGATAAATCAGCCACACGTTGTAAACCAGCCAATAGCAGCCTTGTCAATCGTTACTGGCCTAGCAGTGAATAAGACGGCAGTGGCTAATCTGAATCTGCTGTGTCAAATCAGTTTTACAGTAGTTAAATGTTCAAAGATGGCATGATTTCAAATGTTGTCATTTACAATCAGCATCAGAATGCTTACAAAAAGATTGTTATCACAAAAATTTAGAATCAGCTCATATGATGAGGTAAAGAGATGCATATTTACCGTTTATCGCTGTTTAACTCCTAAAAAAAATATAGCCAAGGTGACCATGTGCCAAGCCTACAAGCATGTTAGCAAGCTCTCCAAAGTCTCAACTTCTCTGTGGGAACAGAGCTCCCAGTTTGCATTTGGGCTACAGATGCTACGTTTACAGACTCTACATTTTCTACTTTTTTTAGGCTCAAAACTTTATTGTCATAAAGCTTCTGTAAACCCTATTCTGAAAATGTTGGAACGCTTTATAAAATCTAAATAAAACCAATGAAATGATTTAAAAAGCTCATACGCCCATATGTTTTTTTTCACAATAGAACAACGAAAACATGTTTAAACAGATGTTTTAAACTAAGCTGTACAAAAAAGAAACAGCTGGACAAAGATTTGGCAACTATTCAGGTTAACTGGCAGCAGGTCAGTAACATGACTGGGTATAAAAAGAGCATCTTAGAGAGCCAGAGTTCAAATCATCAGCAAAAAAAGTGTCTATAAATTGTAGAACATTTATGTTTCTTAACATAAAATTGCAAAGGCTTTGACCATCTCATCATGTACAATACCATCAAAAGATTTAAGAGAATATGGAGAAATCTCTGTTCGCACAGAGCAACGAATACTCGATTGCCTGTGATCTTTAGTCCCTCGGACAGACATGTCTCTGGCATGGAAATCACTGCATGGTGAACATTAAGCTAATGGTGACAATGCTGCTCTAACTCTCTGGTGGTCAGCTTATCACCACCTTTGTGTGCCGCTTGGAGCTGGGTGAATGTACAGCCGCTGTTTCAGGCTTTAATGGTGAAAAAGGTGTAGGCATTGAGAATAATACAATGAGCCGCCGTAAAGCTACGTAGCTACATGCTACACTTTGTCACCATGAGCCCTCCTTCCATTATACAGATTACAACTGATTTAAAATTAATGGTTTCAGCCAAGGGCATGCGAGTCCGTGTGAGTATTACAAGCACAGAATTTGTGAATCATCACCGCTCAATACGACATAACACAATCACAAGCTTTAGAAAAAGAGCAGGAATTGTTGTGCAACAAGTATTATGGGGGAGTAACTGTTCTTTGGCTTGTGAATGAAGGTGGAAGGGGGGGGGGGAAACCCTTACAAGCCGCAGTTAAGTTCACCCCCATTTGTCGTGTTTTCTGCCCCTCCGTGGTCGTGTTTTGCAGTCAATTAGCTCAGCGGGCAGCGAGGAAAGAGCCTGCGACTGAAAGGCTGGAGACTCATCTAAAGTGAGGCGAAAGGAAAACCAACAAGTGCTTCCTTCTTCCCTTCATCAATAACTGTTGTCAGGACAGTCAATTACCTCTGAGAGCAGCCCAGCGGTCAGCTTTATAGCGTTGTGAGGCTAATGGATATCTCACACTGTGTGTGTGAGCGTCACCCGACAAAACAGACAAGAGGCCGGCCTTGGATGCATACACAGAAACATTTTGTGTGAAATATAATGCGACTCTTCAGGGGCTGCTTTTTGTAAAGAAAGTGGCTGCGTGCCTGGCTTTGAAAAATAATTAGTCAACGCTTAGGTGTGTGTAAGCAACTTCCAAGAAAATGAAAAAGGCACAGACAAATCGCTGCACGCTTCGCAGGCTCAGCTCAAACACAGCAGCACTTAGCAAGGTGAAAACTGAATTAAACGAGTCACTGTGTAACAAAAGGGAATAAATGAGAAGTACAAAAAAAGCAGAGTCGTAAATTGGACCAACAGCAGAGAGGCTCGGCTGTCCCAGAGGTCGTTTACTTTAGTTAATCTGACGCACGACCAAATGCAGATTTCTGTTAAAATAATGCACATTTGTCCCACTGGTTTTACTCGTACACAGACCAATCATGCTTAGTTTGCTCGTCACCCTCTAAAGGAAAAAAACACTCATATTTTAGAGTCGTTGAGCCCTTCGTTGTGCCATTTTTCTCAGCACCAAATTGATTCTAATCACAGATCAACACTGACCGGCTGGTAGATGTCATTAGGTGTGTAGACAGAGGTCAACAAGGCAGATGCTGACTCTCTGTAGAAGTAACTGAAAAACTGGGCTATGCCTCAAGTGCAAGCTGGCAGGCGAGCCGGTCCGTTCTCTCGGTTGGACCAAAAACTACATAAGTCACCAAATACACTCGTTAACAATGGTTAACGCACCTGGGCAGCCAAGCCAAGCAAAGTCTGTGTGGGGTAAACTGGGCTGACACCAGCGTCTGGCTTTTCCTGGCAAAGAATAGACCTTCACTGAGTAGCTACACGTAGCAGTAAAGAGACACAACAGAGGGCGTTTGCAATCCTGCAATATACTACAGCCAACCCAGCCAGGAGAGTCAGAACTGAGGGGGTTTCCTGTGGAGTATTTGGACCGCAGACCGTATAAAGTCTTGATTATACGCAGTTGTCGCCACAGACAGCTGAAGATCCAATGGCTGAGCAGTCATTCCTGCTATACTTCTCGGAAGTCCATTCAAAGTCTGCTGCCATGGGTAGTTGGCGCACTATAATGTAGTCAGCACAGTCAGGCATGGGGACATCTGCGTTAAGCCTGGGGATCGCTGAAATTCTACATCAGCCAGATCCAAGTGGACCCTGGTGGACCTAAGCCTTAACAGTGGAACCCAGTCTAAACCAAAACCCTGCATCTCAGCAGGCTGATCTGGCGTCTGTGTAAAGCACAGAGGCTGTGGATGAGGGGAGAGCTGACTGGTGATAAACACACACACACACACACACACACACACACACACACACACACACACACACACACACACACACACACACACACACACACACACACACACACACACGCGCACACACACGCACACACACGCACACACACGCACGCACACGCACGCACGCACACACGCACGGAGACTCACTTTAATTAAGATGTTCTAAGGTTTTGAAGAGGTGGCAACTAAAATATTCAGAGTGTGCAAGACGGCATGAAGCTTTTAGGCGCCACACTAAACTTTAAATATTTCATTATGACCTCATTTGAATTTCTCGGAAAAAAGAGGAAAAAAAACTAAGTAGCACAAACTGGATATTTTTTTATTTTTTTTGCATTTATACTGGTTAATCAAATCTACTCTATGTAAATATTTTCAGTGATTGCGCCATTGGCTTCAAATTGTGTTCACTGGGCTTTGATCTGAAGGGTCACACTCAACAGGGTTTAAGCTGAAACGGCAGCTTAACTTCATTACAAATCTTCCACGGCAAATGTCTGCACAACAAACTTAAGCGCTCTTTGAGCTGTGATCCAAGGTGAAGCTCACCTCATCTGTGAGCAGTCGATGGAGCGACTGGGCGCGCAAGGACAAAAATGGGGCCTTGATCCTACAAACCAATTAAAGCACTGACAATTACATGTGATACATGTGAGACAAGAATTATGCTACACTGAACTGGAAGTTCTGAAGTGGCAGAACAAGTGACAACAATGAAAAACACTCAGCAGCAACTACAGCCTGCTGCTTGCTGCCATATCTGAGCTGTATCTGCACCATTCTGAGGTCTTATTCATAAACTGTGGAGAAAAACATGAACAACATTGACATTACAAATGAATTTGTATTTAGATTGAAAGGATGTTTATTAAATGACCTCACTTTAGACTTCTTCAACAGTCAGATTTAGTCACTATTTATCAGCTGAATGTGTTAAAAATCTTTCAGAGCAACTAAAACCACAAACATGATCACGAGGTTACGTTCTGTGACTAAAAATGGCGAGGCGAACCCTCAGAAAGAGCTAGCAGCTGTCACTCAAAGGGGTCACAACAACAGTAAGGCAAATTTTAAACCTTAATTCGATTTAAACTGATAAGTTACTGGTAATTTACAAAATAAAATTAACTCCTGTTCAACTGACAAGAAATATAATATTAGTTTTAGGCACCAAACAGTTTTGTAGCGGGCTAGAAACAAGCTTACTGCTGTAAAATTGGACATTTCGTGACAGAAGTGAGTGGGCACTGACTCACTTTTATAACCAGCTTCAAGGGACCGAGTCAGTGTATTGTTCACATACGTCATCTGAACCTTGTATGGTTTATAACCTTCTGGTGGGACTAGATGAAAGTCACCAATCACATTAATCAATAGAAATAAAGGATATTGTGCTGATTTGTTCTACAATTTGCTAAAAATCCATTTTATACTCGACATTTGACTAATGCTCTGAGGTTTAAGTCAAACCTGTCAGCCAAACCTAAAAATGGTCTTTTTCAGAAAGTAAATAGTTTTTAATGTGTGCCAGTCAGAACGATGACGATCTGGTTAAAAACACACCAAAAACAACTATGCCACATTTTTGGTGATGACACGGGTGGATTCAAAGCACAATATCACGATTAAAGCAGTCTAAACAAAACTGCATCCCAACCAGAGTGAACCGACCAATGAGCATCGCCGTCCGCAGAGCCATGCTGCACAGCTGTAGCTCCTTTTAAGTGACTGTCACTACTAATCCAGTGAGAACTGGAGCCTATCCTGACCAGTACTGTAAGAAATGTCACACTGAGTTTAGTCACACAGCAACTCTTTAAAGGGAAATCAGACTTTTTGAAATCATAAAGCATTTAGATTGGCTTTGTAACAAGAAAGGTGGAGAGGCAAGTTCTCCAGAGTTTGAAGCCACTGACACCGCACTGAAATACATCACAATCAATCGATGTGTGAGATGATTAGGCGCACTGCAGCAGACATGTTATTCATCTGACATAATACAAGACTGACATCATGTGCTCACTGAACCTGTCGCATAATTAAATACAGATACAGTGAACGCTAGAAAGCTAATGAAGCATCAGATGGATCCATTACACATGCTGACCTTAATGACTTTGAGGCAATCTGTGTAATCAGACTAACACGTACAGATACCTCCCCGACACACAC
>VURO01030281.1:0-18301 GCA_015108175.1 Pelvicachromis taeniatus | reverse complement strand
ACACACACACACACACACACACACACACACACACACACACACACCCACACACACACACACAACAGACTACTACTTGCATTAAAATACAGTATCTTCGACAAGAAGTAATCACTGTCACTAAACTGCTCTGCAGTGTTAATATACACCTATTGAAACCCACTGGTGTATGGAATAGATTCATTAAGCATGTGTCAAAATTAATGAGTGAAAAATGAATTTCTAAAATAGAAAAAAAAAAGAGCATCTTTGTGTCTTTGCACAAAATGACTGAAACTGATGACGACAGTTCACCGTCTCAGCATACTTTGTCAAACGTGTGCATACATACACACATAGTTACAGTTACTTTGTAACACTACCTCACAGAAAAGGTCATTTTCATTTCCTCAGGGGTAATAAATGGAGTTTTTAATGAGGTAAAACATATTAATGTCGTAGATTTGTGGGAGAGAAAAAACGCCTGACGTGAAAAAAAGAAAAGTTTTTGGAACTTATTCAAAGTCCAAATAATTGACAGAACTTTTAGCAGTACTGTGAAATGTGAAGAAATGTCCAAACAGGGACCTCCGCTTTTATGTTTGTTCATTCTTAAACTGTAACGGTTAACTGGAAGTCCTCATAAAACTGAGAAGACTACACCCAGGTCTTCATCGCTCTAAACTTCACAGACAAAAAAAAACTCATTTCTGCTCTGTTACATTGAAGAAGGAGTGTTTTTATCATCCAGGTGACAAAGTCTGACAGGTGCAACCACTGTCAGCGCCGTGCACATCATCATCATCATCCCAGCTTTAGTTTCTGAGGAAAAAAGCTTGAACTGCACCAAATGCAGATACACACACACATACTTCACAGACATTACATATCTCTGCTCAAACCGCAATCCAAAGACATGAGACGTTTTAGTGATTAGCATCTGATCTGTTGGAGGTCAGAGCAGTTTTGGTACCCAGGTCAGACTCTCACAGGCTCCTATCACTCAGATATACACGTTCAGCTGTTGTGTTGTCTTTTATGTTTAAAACACAGGGCTTATTAAGGACATGTGCAGCAGTCAGCCTAGTGGGAAGACATTTCAGCAAGTAACTTATCACTATGCAGTTCTTCACTTTTGTTCCATCCCGACAGTCCTCATCAGCGTCATTTCCATCTCAGTAGGCAGCTGTTTTTGGCAAAAAAGCCTCAGTTTAATGTGCTGTAGACTACTGATCCAGCACCAGCTGACAAAGTTAGCAGCGAGGTGATGAACACAGCCGAGCATTAAGCAGTTATGCAGCCCGATCTTCCCCTCAGGAACTTTTGTAATTAATCAGACAACCGAGCACGTGAATATGAAAGAAACAAAGTGACAATGTTGCTGCGTGTGTGTTTGCTGTTTCTGATCAGTTTTTTAAAGGCGACTTTTAAAAAAACATTTGAGACCCCGGGAAACTATCACGGGTGGGAAACTTGTCAGGTGAAGAAGGTGGTAAAGACACAAAGACCGTGGAAGAGCCTCGGTCATATTTCACAGCTAATCCAACAGCTGGTTGGTCAGTCAAGGATCAGCGCTTACATCTGATGTTTTTAAACCAATCACAGTTTGCCTACAGCTTTTGTCCTCTCCTCAAGTGACATCATACTAACCCAAACAAGCTTTTTTGGAAAGTACCAACAACAACAACGGTAACTGTTTTAACCATCTAAGATTAATATATCAAACAGTTTATTTAAGTTGTGCTCATGTACCATATTAGCTTTGCTAATATTATCTGCGCATAGAGAAAACGCAACAATCTCAGGAAGTGATAAAAAGGGCTCGCTTCAGGAAAAAGGATGAAATAAAAAAGTTGTAAATAAATGGAACAGGTCTCCTGTAAGGTTATCATAACACTAATGTAAAACGTAAGCTTTGGACATTCGTCACTACACCTGGCAGTGGAACTCAATACGCATGTATAAAAAGTTCCTCCAAGTGAAAAGTTCATCTTTACCTGTCTCCTGTCGCTCCTCTTGTTTCCCTCGCCCAGTAAGATCCTGTTGTCATGGAGCTCAGACTCCTCCCCAAGGAAGACCTCCTGCAGCTCTCCCCACTGAAAGGCACAGTCTGTCAGCTGTCGCCTCTGCTGCAGGCAACAACAAAGCAAATTTTTTAATTCAACCTAACAAACATGTATTTAACAAGTATTAAACAAACATTAAGGCTCAATGCTGACATTGCTCCTTTGTGTAAAACTACACAAAGTCACGTTGCCCGCAGTTGAAAGCGCTTGACCTAATATGTGGAAGGTGACATTAAGTGCTTCTTCTAAAGACAAAGTTAATTTGAATATATTTATTTCGACAGCAACAAAAGATTTTCATTTTACATAAATGTACTCAATAAAACAGTAACCGAAAAAAGAATAGGCTGAAGCCTTATGGCTTATAATTATCCTATCCTATACCCCCATAGGAATAATCTAATCCTAAACCAAGAAAATAAATAGCTTTGATAAATAAATTATATAATGGTAATCAACTGTACATCGAGAAATTCAAGAACACAAAGTTATTCATCAAACCAAATTTCTATAACCTTGTATGATACATATTTTTAATTTCTTCCTGAAAAATGACAAAGAAAAACACATCTTCAGTTCATCATTAAGTCCATTCCATAATTTCACTCCCAAAACTGACACACATTTGTTCTCACTTTCGGTATTTCAAACACATATGACCCCCTCAAATCATATTTTCCATCTCTGAGTTTAAACATACCTAAAATACAAATTGGAACATTCTTTTTCAACACTCGATATATAATTTCTAAAGTTTTAGAATATATAATGTCCATAAATTTTAACATAGATAATCCTGCAAAAAACTGGTTGGTGGACTCCCCATATCCAACTTTATTTATTATTCTAATAGCTCTTTTTTGCATTTTAAAAATTGAATTCAAATATGTTTTGTATGTGTTCCCCCAAATTTCCACACAATAGGTCATATAAGGCAAACAAAGGGAAGTATACAATAAATAAAGGCAGTTCTTGTTCAAAAAATCTCTTGCTTTATAAAGAATAGAAACAGACTTGGATAATTTCCATTTCAGCCTGTTAGTGCTCAGCGTGTCAGTGCTGAGTGAATCCTATGGAAATCACTGTAAATGCAGTACTTACATCCTCTAACTTTTGCCGTTGCTCCTGCTGCTGTTGGATCCTCTTCTGTCTGTCAGCCAGGATCTGCTGCTTGTATCGCTCCTGTTCTTCCAGCTGCTTCCTGTGCTGCTGTAATGCCTGGATGTCAAATACAATATGACTAAAGTTATAACTAATACAACTATGAAAACTAAGTAATGTTTGAATTCATCCAATGTTGAGCGGCGTCCTGTTCTAACCCTGACATGATACTGAAAGCTAACTGCAAAGTGTGAAATAGTTCAGTATGTGATTCTCTGCATCGTACTACATGGACATGTGGACAAAACTGCACGGAAAACAAACAAACAAACTACCTGTTGTCTCTGCTGACCTCCACCACCTCCTCCGCGACCTCCGTCTCTGCCGCCTTCGTTATCTTCTGTCTGCAAACGAAGGAACTCCCGTCTCAACGTCCATTCGCCGGGAACGTTCACTATGGAGCTGATGGAGAGGGAAGGAGAGAGACACGTGAGCGGCATTAAGTGAAGTGCGAGTGACGTGCTCAAGTTAACTTGAGGACGAAGGCAAAGTGGCCACAGCAACAAAACATTAAGCTCGCTCTAGGAGTGGGGGCTCTGTGCACAGCGCCAGCTGCTATTTGACATCCAGCGACAGCAACAGAGAGAACAGCACATCTGTCCCTGGACTTAAAAATATATGCATGCCCTGTAGTGATTCAGTAGCAATGCATACAATGACACTTAAGCAGTAATACCACAAAAAAAAAAATCATTGTTTACATGTTTATTTGGAACAGACATAATGTGTGTTTGACAGCTTGCTGCTTAGCCTGATTATTATTTCACAAAGGATCGTGCAGCAACTTCTATTTCTGGTGAATAACGCTTTTACCTGGGTTCTCCTTCCTCTTCTGTGACCTCGTCATCCTCTTCCTCACTGCCACTGTATTCATACTCTGGACCCTCTGAGAGAGAAAGATGGAGAGAGAAGAGAAAGAGAGGGGGAATTTACTTTCAGTATTTTCAGTTTTGGAGTGGACACTGTACCCAATAGATGTCACATGGTGGTATTTAAATACATCTACTCCTTTCTCCACATGGAGACTGATCATGAAGGAAGCATGTGTCCATACGTCACACCATGCGTTCACACTTTTGTCAGAGTAAAACCCAAAATGATGACGATGAAAAATAAGGCTCAATCTCACCTTTAGGAAAACAGCTGTGTATATCGCACACGTCTGAATGAGTAGCTCCAGTTTAAGTCATCTGGCATATAATTTAATGGGCACTGAACCTTATTAAACTTCTTTATTCTGTTTCTTATTGGTAATTATGGGTGCCTAACTACACTGATGTAGCTGTGAGTAATAATCTGCCCATAGTACACCATTTCTCCTTTTTGCCTCGTTTTCTTTTTCCTTCAGATTATTCGTCTTTTTGTGATTCCAGAACTGAAACTCCAAAATATAACAGTTTCTTTTCTCTACGTCGAGCGAGTGTATCACTTTCACTTTTGTTTAATCTGTGCATCTTCTTCTTCGCCTTTCACTCCACTGCCATTTCAAATAACTTGAGGTGCAAACAGTGGGGACTGGCGTCATAAAATCTGATGCACAAACAGCCAGTCTTTTATGCATCCTGCCCCAGATGCAGAGAAAGTAAAGAATCTCTGATGAGTCCATCTTTGCACCATCCATACCCTGCACTGTACGCTCTACTGTAAAGTGACGCATTAGAAATGTGATGCGCTCACGGGTGGTGTCTTGGGTGAATGCCTCTGATGTGTCAGCACCGGGTGGGAATTCTCATCTGTGTTTCTGGCTTTGTGAGCAAGCCGCTATTTCATTAAAATTTCCTCCATGCCCTACCCTCTTCTCCCTTCATCGTCTACTGCCAGTAGCAATTTTGTCATTATCAAAGCCACACAAAAGTATAGTGTGGGCAAAGTTATTCAGCAAAAAATGAAAGAGGCTTCTTTTGTGGAAGCCTTAAGGAGCAGAGTTTTATGCTGTAGTAGATTTCGGGACCAGGATCTAAAAAGGTGCCTCTCGTTTCCACATACACCTTCTATCAAGGGACACAAGGCAACACAATACATGCAAGCGTGTTTAAAAATGCGACTATCCCAATGTATTTTTAACCAGAACCACCACGGTTACAGTTCTTCATTAACACTGTGTCTCCTGCACTAAAATAAATCACTCTTCCAAGGGGGGATATGAAGATGGGTCCAGTCAGCTTCCTATAACAACATTTGGCCACCATATGGTGCGATAGGAGCTTGGGCAAAGTTGAACATCAACTTGACACACCATATGTTGCCATTAAGAAGCCAAGAAGGTAACGCAACACAGGTGGATTGGCTCAAAGCAGAAAAGAAGGGAGGACGCCCGACAAAACTGACTTTAGTTAACAAACAGAGGAAAAGCATATTTTATATGGTGGTGATGTCATGTTTGAAAGGTTTTGGCTCATTTACGACTTTCTGAGCCAAAGGAGCTGAAAGACACAGGAAGAAGTGGAGGGCAAGAACTAGTTTTTCCTGACTGAAAGTGGAACTTTAATCATTTCTTTTTGGAGTGAGTCATCTTCCAAAACACAGACCATCTTTGTCCAAACTACACTCTTGGGTATGATGAATGACACGTCCCTTTTCGCATCATATCCGGAAGTATTGATTTGCTTTTTTTTTTCTCTTGCAGAACTTGCAATGTTTTTTTTCACACTAATACTACCAACATTTCATTACTGTGGAGGGGCACAGGGGAACAGAAACACACACACTAAATCACAAACGTGGCCTTGTACACACTGCGTACACACACAACGCATACAGCATGCAGAAAGCCTACCAGTCATTAGAGTGTTGTCATAAGCCAACAGAAGATTAGAACCAGATGGTGATTCAGTTTCCTCCTTCCTTCCCCTCAGCGTCTCTCTCACTCTCTCTCACTTTTCCAAATGAAGAAAAATAAAGCTAATAGACATTATGAGGATTACTTACACTGTCTGAATACTGACATCAGAACAAAGCAAAGAGACAAGTCATAAATATCTCCGACCCGACTGTTTTTCTCACTGTCTGACTGCACATTTTGGCATCAGTGATTCAGCACATGCAACTCATCCGGAGTAAGATGAGGATAAATTATGTTCACACTTTATGTCTCACAACTTGCTTCCTCGTGTTACACATTCCTAATTTGTTGTCCTTTTGTCCGTTTCTATGCCTTTTGTTCCCTTCGTCCCCGCTTCATTCGTCCATCTTTGTGTGCGAGACATTGTTATAAAAGAATGCAGCAGAAAAAGGAAAGCAAAGGTCAGCCCTAGACTTCCCTTCGGCCTGACCCAACATTCTCCCGCTGCTGCGCTCTCGCTGCTCCTCGTCTGCCTCACTGGCGCTGCTAGCATCGCAAAATGTTTTCATAAGCTTTGACAAAATGAATGAAGATACAACAAAGCAGAATATATGCAAAAGCACCAAATGGCAAGCAAATGAAACATTTCCATAAACAGCAGGCTAGAAATGAGGCAAAATGCTGTGTTTGTCTGAGCAGCCTGAGCAAAACAGCTGCTGCTGCCGTGAGAGCAGCTGGTAGACTCTCAGCTCAAGTGTGCGGCGTGGGTCGTTCCTAAGATACGGCGAATCTTTAAAACATGATGACAAATTCAATCAGACCTTTTACTTTGAAAACCCCGACATTTCAACACAACTGAAAGGACTTTCAAATTCTAACAGTGTGGTGCAGGTATATCTGTGTCCTTTGTGTTATGTGGAATTAAACCGTGAACCCTGTAGAGAAGCGGTGTCAAATCCAACGCCCGGGGGCCACAAGTGGCCCAGCAAAGACTCTGATCTGGCCCACTGGATGGCTTTGGAAAATGTGAAGCAGCCAATAAGCAGTAAAAACACTCCTAGCTTCTGTCACTGTAAACCTCTCCATATACACACAGTGGCTTTTTCAAGTTTCCTGTCACTTTTCTTTGAGGAAAACGGCCAACAGCTCATTTATGGCTTATATTTACTGCTTTTATTTGCCCTGACCTTTCTCTCGCTTCTTCCTGGTTCGGTCCAGATGATCTTTAAGCATGATGCGAACTTGTCTCTCGTTTGCCAGGTCTTTGATGAAGGCGTGTCTCAGTAGGACATCTGTGGTGGGACGATGCAGATGGTTCTTGATCAGGCAACTATCAACGAACGACAAGAAACGCTTCGACCTGCAGACAAAATACAGACAAATGTGAAAGCATTTCAAATAGGCTTAATAACAAGCACGCTAACATAACACAGTATCATTTAACCTCCTCAGCATTTCTGTGAATACACCCAATCACCAATTTAAAGACTAATTATTTCTGAACTGCTAACACAACATTTTAAGCTGCACTCTGCATTTTAAGCAGCCAGCTGTGTTATGGAGGTCGGCTGTAAAGCCATTGTGGTCAACAAAAATAGATTTGCTAAAAGCAGCTGAAAAATGGTAACTACAGACAACTACACCTGTTTGACACAAGCTGATAAGGGAGACAATGTTTTACTTACTGTTAGGAAGTGTGGGTAACAAAGTTATTTCACTTACTTTCACTTCGTTATTTAATTAAGCAATTGATCTTTTAAAGCAAACACACTTTACTTAAAAACAGCAACAAAGTGTAGTTCCAACCACAAAAGTGAACAAATGGGAAGAGAAGAGAATGTGAACCAACATAAACAACATTAAATAGCTAATTCACTGAATTACATAAAAACTCCACATAATTCTTAAATAAGTATTTCAACTCACCTACAGTTTAAAAGCTAGAATCACCTCTCCCAGCACTACTCTACTGAGGACAATCCAATCCAAAAGAATAAGTCCATGTTGAACTTTTACGACGACATCTACCTACAGACGCACTCTTTGTGTGTAGTCTAATGTCATAGAAAACCGGGAAGGAAAATGTGGTGCTGCTTTATTTCGCTGCCTCAAGGGGGCCTGGAGCTAAATGGATGGGAAAGCAGAGCACCCCAAACCATTGGCGCTATTAAAAGCGCCAATAGAAACAGTTTTTTCAGATGACATTAATACTGAATGAAAGACAGCACCATGAGTTCAACAAGTGCCCATCAATTATATATGGAAAAGATGGAGGGAGAAAGGAAAGAGGTTGATAATCAAACTCTAAATAGGATTAAATCAAGACCATACACCCACTAGTGGGTTTTTTAATCCGGACAACTGGACTACTTTTTGAAAAAAAATCTTTATTTATCTTGACATGTCTAGACATGCCCATTACTTTGAACCTCTTCTTCTCGAGAACAGAGTGCTGGGGATATCTTTTATCAGATGCATGAAACCCACAACAAAGACCACTCAGAGGTCCTGCTTTTACACGAGAAACCCTAAACACTGCTGTCTGTATCCTGCTGCATGCATGTGCGTGTGTGTGTGTGTGTGTGTGTGTGTGTGTGTGTGTTCACGGGCTTACCATTTCTTTGACTTGAGTTTTGGTGGAGGGTTTCGAGGAATCAAAAACAGTGCTCTCATTGGATGCATGTCACACAGAGCTATGAAGGGCACAGGCAGAGAGCAGGAGAGTGTCGCAGATGTGGGAAAAAAGAGAAAGAAAAACAAGCGAACAAATGAGAAGGGAAAGGCACACGATGTAGCGCGAAACACTTCAGCATATCAATGAATCATGTGCATGTGTGTAGATGTATTTTTTACTCACGGGGGGCTCCTTCTGCCATCTCTAGGGCGGTGATGCCTAAAGACCAGAGGTCACTCTAAAAACAAGATAGGTGGGGAAGGGTTAAAGTGTAGCTAGATACCATCTCAAAATTATTGTGTTAAATTAGTAGAACCAGTGTAGTGCATAGGGGTCTGGGAATCAGTTTCTAGAGTTCAAGCCAAAATTCTTGCATTTCACAAACAGATCTCCAGATTTCTTTCAGTCATGGGTACGAGATTTGACAGATTAATATGAAACAGTCTCAGGATGTTTCTGTGAAATATGATACAACTAGTCAGTCACTCTGTAAACTGAAACTTTTTCATGAAGATTTTGGAGGTTTACGTCATAAAAAAATAACAGAGTTTGGACCGTGCATGAAAGATATTGTCACTGTAGTGAATTTCTTTTATGAATATTTATGGAAGCTGTCTGTTGAATATATATTTATGCAGACTTATTTTTGACTGCTGCAATCCTGCTGCTGGTATGAGAGCTGATGCAGAGCCACTTTAGCCTCGGTGTCTTTTGAGAAACAGCCCCCATCTGACAGGTAGCAGGAGCGAGCGCTGCACAACTTTACGTCACAGAAGTTGGCGTCGTTGGAATGAAATCGTGGTCAACATAATTTGCAAGCCATCTTATTGAATAAATGAAAGTCGTGCATGCGGTGACATGTGTGGAACTGCCTCTATATTGTGAATCAACATGTGTTGGTTACTGATAGACACCACAGATGAAATGTAATCCAGCTGATCCAAACACTTTGTAGGATGAAGTCTGACGATGAATGATTTGGTTCAGGTTTCTGTGTTTTAGAGCAATAATTTAAAGTGACAGGCTGTCAGATAAACACAGCCATGGAAGACTAACACGTGGTTCAACAGCGTCGGCTGGAAAACATGAGAGGATGGCAGCGCAACAGCACCGGAATATAAAGAAACTGTAACATTAATATGAACTCAGAATACGAAATGACACTTCACCCAGTACCACGTCTTTCTCAGCAGCCAGTCAAACTGAAGATGAGGACCTGACTTTTTATCCCTTTCAACACTGTTGAAGAAGAACCTGATCCTGGCTGTCAACACAGCTGTTTATGATATAACGCTGTTTTAGCGAACAGGACTAAAGCAAACTGTAGAGGAATCCTACAGTGAGTGTTTCCTAAACAACTACAATAAGAGCTCAAGAGAAGAAACAAAATAATCAAACAATGAAATCTTGGGCTCTTCCAAAGCATAAGGTGGGTGTCTGTGTGCGCTGACCTAAACATTAAGTGTGCTTAGTTGCATCAGCTGGTCAGCCAGCCTGCAGACAAGCAGCTTAAACTGCTTTATTGACACCGTTACCCAAAAGTTAATCTGGTTAATGAAAAAACCTCAAATCTAAAACTAGATTTAGGTAACTGAAATAAAAATATTAAAGGCTTCTGAGACTTCTGTAAAAAAAAAGAAGAAATAATATTGTGTACTTTCAAAAATAACTAAAGCAGACAACACACAGGAAACGTCTGTAGACTTGGTCAAGCTGGTCAAATGTGTCAGCGCAGGAGGTTTTTCATGACTGCGGTGTCTACATAACAGGAAGTGTTTTGTTTATTTTGTATTACCTATTTTGAACTTCCTCAATCATACGTC
This sequence comes from Pelvicachromis taeniatus, assembly GCA_015108175.1. Taxonomy (NCBI): domain Eukaryota; kingdom Metazoa; phylum Chordata; class Actinopteri; order Cichliformes; family Cichlidae; genus Pelvicachromis; species Pelvicachromis taeniatus. Next base: position 7,819 of record VURO01030281.1, on the reverse strand, counting down.
TGATAAATGCAAAAACATTAAAGTAACTAAGACTGAAACTAATAAAGACTAAAGTGAAACACTGTAATGCATTCTGCAAACCACGCGAAACTAAACTGAACTCAAAGCAAAAGCAATAATAAGATCAGATGTTTGAATCTTGGTTGTCGGTCTCACATACGTGTGGCACAACAAATATGACTTGTGGCTGGTGACCTGCACTAAGCATGATGCCTCAGCGTTACAGTATAAAACAACCACAGTTACTTGACTATTGCTTTCCCTGCATCTGGATTTCATTAGTTGTGAGATGACTGAAACTGCAAACTATAAAAGTGTATAGTAGTTCATCTTTGTCAGTCATTTCCATGTAAATCTTACGTCTGGCTGAATTACTGCAACATTAAAATATTACTATTTCCACTTTGTTTGTTTTTATCACAAGACCACATCATAGCCTGCACCATGTTAGATTACAGATAAAAAAAGAAACCACCCCAAGCAGCTGGGAACTGCCTTAATTGTCACTTAAAAAAAGAAGAAGAAACAAGGCAGTTGCTTTGAAATTAGGTACCCTGTAGTCATATGTAGCCTCAGGGTTCTCATCACAGGCGATGACCTCTGGGGCCATCCAATAGGGAGTACCGATGAAGGTGTTCCTCCGACCAATCGTCTTATCGAGCTGAGCTGACACCCCAAAGTCAACTGCAAAAAAAAACACGTTTCATGCATGAAAAACAGCCACAACCTTTGCTACTTTCAGAAGTGTCTTTGTGGTTGTGTGACTTCTGTGTTTGAATATGACTGTGCGATTGTTCTGTTGTTCTCCCAGGGGTTACGTATGCTTGAGGAGCCACAGCGCACGTGTCAGTGTGTCATACCCAGTTTGACTTCGGCATTCTCTGTGAGCAAAACATTTTGTCCCTTAATGTCTCGGTGAATCACATGGTGGGAGTGAAGATGGGAAAGGCCCTGGAAGACAAATATGCATATAAACACTCCCGTGCACACACAGTCAGATGACCATTGTCGCTATAAATACGAAGGGGCAAACGCTGCCCTCGGAGAGCATTTATATCATGTGTCTGCTCTGACCGATTACTGAAAGGAGAGCGGGATTTAGCTTCAAATCCATCACTAGACATCCTTACTGTAGGCACTTACTGTGTGGCCTCGTAACTCAGGCTACCAGTCAGTGGCACGGTTTTAATGTGTGCACACGCGCGCATGTGTGTGTGTGTGTATTTGCATTCTCGCTTCTTCAAAGTAGGTTAAATAAACAGAGGAAGTAAGTCTTATTTCAGACAATGACTTCACCATGGTGTCTGTGTGTATTTGTGCGTGTGTGTTGTGATGTTGAAACAATGGGGAGACAGCGTGGCTGACAGCAGTGGAGAAAACACTGGCGACAGCCCAGAGCCCTTTGTCTCTTAAGTTTTTTTACAACTACAAAAAAAAAAAAAAAAAAAAACTCAGCTCAGGTCCATTTTTGTTGCAGATAACGGCAACATCAAGGACACCGGCGGCTGAAATAAGTTCATATGCTACTTGTGTATGTTTCTGAGTCGAGCAACAAACACCGACACAGAAAGCCAAGCGAACATCCCGGAGCCTTTCTCAGGACCTCGTGATCTCTTGTAATCATAACCATAACATTTTACAGAGATGTGCTTTAAACTGGCCTTTTAAGTATATAACTAAAAAAAGAAATCCCTCTGAGTCACAGTGGGAAAACCTAAGAGACAATAAATCCCTGAACATGAGGAAGTATCAGTGTCAGTTTGGCTGCTCTCAAAAAAGCAGCCATGGTGTTTCTTTACAACACCAGTAACTTGACCACGTTTACATCCACAAACACGTTACTACCTGTGTTTTATTTTAACCGAGGCTAAAACAACACCACGGGGAGAGAGAGCTCCCTGGTGTCTGTGTTATTAGAGCTCACAGTTAGTTGATGATGGAGGCTTCGACACACAAAGAGCATCGTTGCATTACGCAGAAAGCTCACATTCTTCCATACTGAGAAAAATACATTAAAGAAAAAAAAAAAACAGCTAAACTTTGAGGCTGTGTGTTTGATCTTACCCTGAGCACCTCCCGGCAGATGTAAGCAATCCAGTCTTCTTTCAAACAATTTCCTTTGGTTTTCTTCACCAAGTCTGTCACAGAGCCAGCTCCACAGTACTCCATCACTAACTATATGGGAAATAAATGGTAGAAACATGTGGAGTTTGATACAGGTAACCCAAAAGAACAGCAGCTATTTAATAAACACAAAGATAATCCATTGTTTGTACTGAAGAACAAACAAAGAAATGTGACAAACCCAGAGTTGGTGGTCCTGTCCAGCAGGGCCTTTCTTGATAAAGGCACCGTAATAAGTAGCAATGTTTCTGTGGTGGGAATAACTTTTTAACATGTTGATCTCCAGCTTTATCTCCTCTTCTTCCTCCTGAACATAAGAACAAAAACAAAAGGAATCAAAGCACATTCAGACACGAGTGACAAAAATATTACTTTCATGTGTTAACTGCAACTTTGTTATGGCTGCTCGTCATGGTCATGTGACCGTTCATGATTTAAGGAATCTGGAGCTGTGCAGTGTGGGAACCGTTAACTCCTTTTTTAACTTGGAATTTTAAGTAATTCATAAACGATAATAAGGCATGTTACAATCTGTGATGAAACCTTTTTTGAAACAGAAGCAAGGCTTTTATAAAAGTGGCACACTTCTCCCTTAGACCCAGTCTAATGTAAAACCTCAGCACAAACTAACACATCCAGGCAGTCAGCCTCTTGAATCAGTCAGTTTTATAACCTTCAGATGATCTAACACCCAGCTACTGGACCTTAGCTCAACTACTCCCGTCCCACAACGAAACGACCGGGGTTGGTCGGCGTTGTGCGACAAAGGACAAAAAGAAAGCAGAGGAAACAGTGTGTGGCACTTTTTGTTTTCCTAGTATAAATCCTGGAAATGACTTGTGACTCCTCCAATTCACTGGACCCCTAAATCTACTCTGGATTTGGAGACAAGAGCAGAAGAAAAGAGGAGACCCGGAGAAGCTGGATGTGGTTGTTAATCAGAAAAGTGGAAACAACAGAGAGCTTCTCACAGTCATTGCCCTCCCTTAAATCTTCACAGGAGGGGAGAAAAATGAAAAGGCAGTTTGAACTTTCACTTCCATCTGAAACACAAAGCCTTCTGCCTACGACCAGGTTGTGTGTGTGTGTGTGTGTGTGTGCGTGTGCATCTGCAAGAAGGCAGATAATAGCCAAGCGTTTCCTGCTGTCACATCCACACAAAGAAACTACGACATTTAGATGTCAGAACAATCTGTAACATAATGTATTCAGGGACTCTATAATTTGTATTTGACTTCTTTTTCTAGGGGGATGCTCTAACGAGTTCTTAACATGTCATCTAGTTGTCTGATTATTCTCTCCATTAATCACGTAATTATCTGCTACATAAAATGTAAGAAATGGAGAAAAATGACAAGTCTGTGCTAAATTCTTCTGTTTGGCTGCATTTCTGAACAAGAAACCAAAATCCAAAGACGTTCCCTCTTTAGTAATCTTTTTTATTTTTACTTAACACCAATATAAGTCCAAAGCCATGTAAGCCTGTCTGTGGAGCGCCTTGAGGCGACTGATGTTGTGATTTGGCGCTATATAAATAAAATTGAATTGAATTGAATTGGAGCTGTACTTAGCTAAACGCTAACATAAGAATAATAACTCACTCATTCTAACAGCAAACATAAACTGTAGACAAAAAAAGCCCAGCAAACAGACTCGCTAGGCTTCACCTCTCGACTATATTTGTTACATTGATGCCCCTGTGAAGCAGTGTGTGGAAGTAACCTGGTGGACATGCTTCTACAGAGCCATACGTTCACACAATGCGGACTGTTATGGGGACTTAAAACTACAACTAGGATATACGCAGAGAGTAGGAGAGAAATACATCACCACAAACTGTCTTGTGTTTCCTTTCAGTCCTGCATGTTACACTTCTACCACAAATCATGCTATAATAGTACATAGGATTGTTTTTACTTTACACAGTACAACCATATCGGTTAAAGTAAATATTGAACACATAGCTTGGATGGGTTGTTACCAACATCTGGTGATAATTTAGAAATATATTTATTTAGAAAATTGCTGATGTGTTCAATGCTTATTTTAGCCGCTGTATATTCAGACATTCCTAATACTGAGAAAACTCAACTCTATGTGTAATAATTTGCAAGAAACTCTTGCACTACAGTATGTGTAAATTCGATCTGGTAACTGAAGAAAAACAGGTCATCTAGATGCAAAATCCTCAAACAGGACTCGTATATTAAATGCTGTCATGTATCATTTACGTTAACAGGATGATTATCCATGGTTCTGGTGGTGTTGGATTTAATTACACTAACGCTCTTTAGTCGTTACGCATCTTATGATGTTCTGTCAGTTATATAGTCTGTGATGCAGACTGCCATCCATCTGCAGACTCTAAAACTTGTAAATATGTTTGTGCAAGCTCAAAGTCAGGCTTCAGCCTGCTCCCGATGGCTCATTAGCAGGGTTACCCTTATTTCTCTAACAAACTGACGTCAGACAGTTCAATGCGATGGCACAGTCAGTCTTTGATGCTTATGATGTTGCTCAGGCTGTTTAAACATGAAAAGATGTATTTGAGAAGTTGACATTCCAGGTGAAGAACATCAAGAAAATGAGGCGCAGCATAAAAAGGGCGTAGAAATAAAATAGAGATAAATAAGGGGTTATTTTTGAGCTCACATAATGCCGGAGACAGCGTTCCCTCAAATAAACACGACAGACGATGACAGAAGAGGACGGTGTGCTCTGAGAGTAGTAAAGTAATGAACCGTTACCTCTGTGACCTCCATGACTTTGATAGCTGCCAGCTGACCTGTCTTGACGTGACGGCCCTGTTGGAAAACACACAGAATGAGATACGATCACAACAGATTCATACTGTAGAGATCCTGTTAAATATTCTGCACCGGTTCAAATTTCTGAAATCACAAGTGCAGCTGTGCAACTTGGAAAGACAGGCAGCAACTGGATCGTAATATAAAAGATTAGCCTCTAAACGTTTGACGGTTTCTTCTCAAGACTATAACAACTGTCCCACGCTGGAGTCTATAAACAGACGGACGCTCACAAAGTGTTCCCTCTCTCCCAGTAACTCTTCTGAGTGAATACTTGGACTGTGATATAATTCTCAATATTCATGGACACGGGCAAGCCCGCCTAATTTCATTTTCTCTTGAGAGACACAGACAGAAAGAACAGGACATGACACGAGGGAAAGAGAGAGAGACTAAGTCAGGATGGAGGACCGGAGCTGTAAAGTGCAGTCAGGTGAAGAAGAGAAAATTGAAAACCATGTCATGACTCAGAAAGCTGACAAGATACTAGAGTAGCTACTCTATAAGCCTTTAAGCTGTGATGTATGACAGTTCTGTGGGAGTGTATAGTGTATGTGTCTGAATCCGACCACCAGACATGACAAACTCGGCTTTATTCAATCAGTCAGCAGTCAGGATTCGTCCAGAGACACAAAGTCAAACAAACACAGACTGAAATGAGGGGAGAGTTTAAAAGTAACAAACATGTGCCTATTCATCCCCCCCCCCCAGCAGACAATTCATAGAAACACTCGTGGCCATTTCCAAAAAATACTGCTCATATGAACAAATGGTCCCTTAGCTATACAGCACGACAGCAGGGTGTCGAAACGTGTGTGTCTAAATTGACCACTTCCACATCTGAGAAGTTTTCAGGAGTTTGCAACAAGCTTGACGACATAAACACGTCTGTCATAATCCAGCTGAATGGTGGGTGGCATATTTGTTCATTTTACACTGATATACTTTGTAGCTCCGTGTCCTGTTACAGTGAGCCTGTTCCTCTTTATGAATAGAAGAGAAGTCATTCAGCTGCAGTGGCATGAATGGAACTCACCAAGTTAAACTGAACTAAAGAGTACCGTATATCTTCTAATAGTGGCCTGTCTCATATTGACGCCCATTTCTAATAAAAAACATGTCAAGACGCCGGTGTCCAATAGTCGCCGGCGACCTTCGACCCAGAAGTCCCTCTGCGATGTCGTCGGTCCTCCCGCGTCTCATAACTTGGCCAGCTGTTTCCAATCAGCTGTCATCTACAACCAGCAGCATTTAAGCTGAATGCGCAGCGACATGGGATTATTACCTTGAACTGGGGCTAGCAAACCTGCTAACTGTGATTTTGAACAGTTGGAATACGTTTTGGAGCACTGTAAGTAAGCGTCTTTTCACCTCAGTAGAAAAACCGCGCCTGGGAGTCTTTCCCTCCCACTTCCGCGTCCATTTCGTCTGAGAAGGTAATGAAAGCTTGTCTCTAACAATCGCCGGTCTCTTTTATACGCCGGGCCGGCCGGATAATTTTTTGAATAAACGCCCGAGCTACTATTGGAAGATATACGGTATTTACAAATGTGCAGTTTTTAATGTCAAAGGTTGTGTTTTTCACAGCCAGCACTGACTTTACTTTTACTGGCTAACAAAACTAGCATCCACTTGGGGGCGGATCCACCTCCTTTTGTGACAGCGTCTTTTTTTTAATTAAAAAAACAGAATTCATTCGTGGCAAGATGCAGGATTTCTTTGCTCATCACGGGAAATAACAAATGGGAAGTTTGGAGAACATTTATCATCACAGCAAATAGACTGTACTGTGCATGACTTGTGTTGGAAGAACAGAAAGTTAGTGAGAAACAACTAAAAATGTGCTTCAGGGATATTCAGCACAGACTACTCATGTTAGAATTTGTTCCATGAAGCATACATGAAGGATGTGACATCCTTACAGAAAGGATTGTCAAGAGAAAGAAGCGGCGCTGCCTGGTTAGAAATATACTGTAGTATAATATTATACAACGAACTCAAGTTATTCATGTAAACAACACTCAACAAATAAACAAAACTTTGAATTCTTTAAGAACATTTCAAAGAACAAACAAATCAAAAAGACATAAAAAATAAAATACTATTCCCTCAAAAGTAAATACAGTGGAACTGCGGGTTACAAGCAGCTCTGTATACAAGTATTTCGATTTACGAGCCGCGATCAGAGCAAAATTTCTCCCCGGTGTACGAGGTCTGCCTATTTTACGAGCTGAGCTCCGATACGTCACCGCTGTAATAACGTGAATTATTGTTTATAAGATGATTTGTTCCACAGTGAATTGTGTTGCTGCACGGATGTTTTAGAGTGTAACACGAGTAAGTTGGTGTTGGGCAGGAACGTTGGACTGTAAGCTGTTGATGGACATGGCAGAGAGTTAACCTGAGTCACCTGACTTATTAATAAACCTTACTACCCCGTTGGGTAGGAAATAGATATTCTGGAGTCTGTCAGAATATAACAACCGCTAGTTTCCGCTTCGCCTTTCTTACCAGGAAATTTCTACCTAAAGCCGTTTCAAGGCTTATCCCTTTATGATGACACCTGATTGGCTCGCGTACGTACGTACAGTTAAGAAAGTGCAATTTTACTTTTGTTTGAAGTTTAAGAAAGTGTTGTTTTAGTTTTACCGTACGTATACCGTGCGTATCGTGGCTCCTCATTCCTCAACCGCTCTCCGTTAACTGCAATCGTCTGCTGCCAAGGTAAGGTTATATTTGCTTAAGTTGGTTTATCTTTTATTTAACTATATTTACTAATACAGTATTTTGATGTTTGTTTCTTATTTAAAAACATGTATTCTTCCATTATTTATGATATTTTGGGGACTTTTTGGGAGGGCTGGAACGGATTAATCTCATTTCCATTA
>VURO01030280.1:0-12109 GCA_015108175.1 Pelvicachromis taeniatus | reverse complement strand
CGGTAAAACGCTCAGCGTTAGCTTACATGAAAGCTCCTAATAAGCAAACACAGAGCCAACCAAAGTAACCACGTAACAACCAAACACGGCAGCAGTCACACTGCAGCAGCTACTCGTTAACTCGAGTTAAAAAAAAAAAGACTCGTTAACTCGAGTTAACGAGTAGCTACTCGTGAAAGGTGTTTGCACAAGTTAGCATCGCTGCTAAAAAGACTGGTCACCTGCTACTGCCGGGCAAACTTCTTTTACATCGTGGAAAGAAGTTTCATTTTTACACTAGGAGCCACTCGGACGAAGGCGGGTGAAACTCAACATCAAAGACGTTTCGGCAGGAAAAAAAAAGAAGGAAACCATTAAAGCTAAACAAGCTTCTAGTGTTGATGGAAAGAGGCCATTACTGATCACACTGCTTCGATGGTGTTGATGACTGACATGTGACAGCAGCGCCCCCTGCAGGACAGCAGCGACACTGCAGGAGAAAAACAGGTCAGGCTTTGCGGCTCCGTATAAAAGATGCCTCTTTTTCCTCACTTAGTATATTTCCTGTCATTATGTACACACAGTCATTCATTCGTTACTGTCCTCCTTCAGGGTCGTGAGGATCTGGAGCCTACAAGCTCTGATTTGATCTTTTCTTTTTGAAGTTAGTATTTTGCTTCAAAGGATGTTGTAAACCCTGTTTTGTTCCACAAATAAAGCCATCATCATCATCATCATTATTATTAACTTCACCTCACTATTCTTTAAAGCTACATGTTGAGTCTTGGCTCGATTTTAAAAATCAAATTTTTAGAATTTTAGAAATACATCCACATACTTTGGAATACCAGTGCTTTGTATTCCAGTCAAAGCAATATAAATGTATGGATGTTTAATCAGCGCAACTTTTCATGTTAGTGTCAGTGTCTGCGAACTGTAAATAGTAAACATTGTAAACACGTTATCAGGTAGTCTTTTTAATATACTGGCACCTTTCTTCAATTTTACTGCCCTAATTTTCTATTAAAAGTTGTAAATTTTATTCTACTTTGTAACTTTTTGAACTGATTTATTCATTTATTTTACTGACCCAAGTAATTTTCCATGTTTTGGCTGCTATAACAGTAATTTCATTTTTCAATAGCTCACGTCTACAACTGAAATATTTTAACCAAAATAATTAGAAATGATCATTTCCCCCTCATTTTAACCCTTTCACACACGGTGCTCACTACAGTGGTCAGCTATTCAAAGGCTGTTTTCTTGGATTTGTGTCAGTGTTGATGGGCTGCTTGCACATAAACCACTTACACAGTGTATATTATTTATTCATTAGTCAAAAGTATGTTGTCCACCTAAGTGGACATGCAACTCTTTGAAAAGTTCAAATATCTTTTTTTTTTTTGTGCCTAAAGATGATTAAAAATACATAAGAAAAAACTCCTGATTGAGGTCATAACTCATGCATGACAGGGTTAAACGTGATTTTATAAAGCTTTGAAAAAATGTTAGTATTCTTATTCGCTGCTCGTGGTTGGACTGAAACTGAAGGTTAACAGCTGAACTCGTTTTGCTTCTTTTGTAATAGAAAATATGAATTTCCAGAGCCTTTCTAGTCAGTTGTGCAGAGGACAGCACCACAGTAAATCTGTACTCGTTCAATAACTCAGCACACAGTCAAAGTATTTGCTCTGTGTTTAATATTATCCAGTTCAATATTTATACAGCAAATTTCTGCATTTTTACACAATAAGAAAACTATGTAGAGACAGAAGTGTAGTGTATTGTTGTTGTAGGTTGGCCTTGGAGCTAATTAACAAACATAAAGGCTCCTACATAAAGACAAATGTCCACAAAAATAAAATGCATCAAATTTTAGTAAAACTTTAACAAAATAACACATTTTTGTAGACAGTTTCAGTATTTGCCTTAATTTTTTCCTAGAATGACCTGGCTATTATAAGCTACGCCAACCAACCACAACATTAAACCCCTGCTTCATACTGAGGAGTCCAAGCATGGGTGCAGGACCTCTGAGCGCTCAGAGCAGTGGATCCTTTGGGTCCTGTGAGCCTCAGAGAGTCACGGTGGTCCAGCTTTGGAGGCTGGCTTCATACTTGTTGTAGCATAACGGGCTGCACCGTCATACAAGAGGAGGTTGCTGCCATCAGCCCCACGCCTGCTCTGCATCAAAGCTGTGACGGTGTCAAAATAACATCCATGTGAATTTAAGGACCCGAGCTGTTCACTTCCACCGTCCGTGGTTTTACTGTTGTGGCAGATTAGTGAATGTGTGATGGGTATGAAAGAGCAGACCGAGAATCAAGAAGAGCTGCAGCCCCGCCTACAGTTTGTCATCAAACTCGTCATACAGTAGCTGTTAATGTCATTGTGTTGCCCTCTTAGCTGCTGCTGGTCTGGTTGCTTGCAAACGTTCACTGTGATGTTCTCCGATGCTTCAAACGTGTGTTTTGTGGCTAAAAAGAGACTCCCTGAAGGCCCAGCCGCTTCCATCGACCAGTTTCAAAGCCTCACTTCCACCCTGCGCAGGCTCGTTCAGCCAGGCTTTTTTTTGGTTTGAATAACCTGCAGACAGCGCGGCCTTGTCAGTGGTTTGAATTTTTGCGTTGTCTTCACTGGCTGAACGGAACTTACATTTGATTGGTTGAAATATGGTGGCTGTGGAAGATTAACGTGATGCGGGAACGTCTGACTCGCTTGCGGGAGCATGGTTGAATACATGTTCATAGGCGGGATGCCGGGGTACGGGACGAAGGGCGGTATAATCCCCCCTGGCCCAACGTGTGGCATTGGTGGAGGCACAGCTGGCAGGACAGGTGGGTATGGCATCGGTGAGCGGTTGAGCGGAGGGTACATCGGCCCCACCGGCCCCACCGGAGCGGACGGCGGTTTGGATGCAGGGTATGAGGAATTAGGAGAAAATGGTTGTAATGCAGCAGCGCTCTCCTGAGATTTCCTTTTACAGCTCTCACTGTCCTGTACTGAGCTGCCGCTTGTCTTCTGGTCATACTCAGCAGATTTGTATACTTCACACACATCCGTTACATCCCTCTCTGCACTGTACGAGTCTGTTTTACTGTAATAATTCTGATTTAAGGGGCTAAAACTCGATCTGCTTGATGATGACGACGCTCTACTTTGACGTCTCGGGGAATACGGTCGCCTCGTGGCCCTCTCCCTCCCAACTTTACGAGCCAAATCACCATCCTTCTTCCCATACAGCCGCTCCTGAATTCTATGAGACATTTGCCCAAGCTCTTCAAATCCCAGATCCATGCCAATGGCCTGCAGCACATCCTGCATTTGCCTGTGCTTGCGTTCATCCTCAGGTGGCAGCGGCACCCTTTCCACCACCGAGGGAGACCTGGATCTGCTGCGGAAGTAGGCTTCCCTGCCATCGTTCCCCCGAACGGGCTTTTCACCAGAGAGTGGGCACCTTTGTGGGCTGAGGGACCTTCGATGAGTCTGCGGGGAAACTGGTCTGCGCGACCTTCCGCTCTCGCTCCAGTAGCGGTTATCCTGGCGGCTTCCTTGGCTCCTCCCAGAACTGTGAGTGGGAGACCACCGGCGATCGGCAGGGCTCGGTAATAAGGTTTGAGAAACGGGTTGATCGTCATCGTCCGAGGTCTGAGTCACAATCTTGGTGAGAACGTCGACATTCACGCCCTTGTTTAGCACGTCGAGGAAACGCTGGAAGCCTTTGGCTGACTTCTGCTCAGAAACGGCTGCACCTCGACTGCGTGCATCACTCTCAAAGGACTGATGGGAAGCACACAAACGTCACAGGTGTAAGAGTCAAACAAATCTCCAAGGTTAAACATTTCCACACAATTTTCGGAGACACTTCTGAAAGCAAATCAAAACGAGACATGACACCTGAGCGCAGATGTGTAAAGCTGCAGAAAACAAGCTCCTGCAGAATAATGAAGTGAAATACAACTAGAGCCTATTACGCCTCGTTTGCTTTTTGTAGCTATTTACTGTGTTGATCAGTATTCTGTCCACCTTGAGGCCAGTTTTGATGTGCATCCCGTTTTGTGGTCACACTCACGTTGGTAAGCCGATAGAGTGTTCATGTCATTTATGTTAGATTACAGGCCTATGAGGTCAGAGCCCAGACGAAGCCACAGAGTTCCCGCCTGTGTGTTGATATTTGCGGTCTTGTCTTTACTGTATGTATCGTGTTGCATGTGTTGTAGATGTTGTAAACGCAGACAAATTTCAAACGTTAAAAGTATCTGGCTTGGCAGACTTCAGTTTTTGCTCGTAAAGAATAAGAAATACATGTGTACTTGTTAGCTTGCCGCTTCACTCGACATATTAACAAACAGGACTATTAACTCCAGATAAACTTCTGACGAGGTCCAAATCTGCAGCGCGATGGCTCCTGTGTGGGGGTAACGTTAAATGCAGTAGAATTATTTAAGAAATATGTATTTGAGATAAAGAATACGATAAACACTCTCTGCAAGTAACCAAACTGCAGGCTGAGGAGCACCGGTCCTCCTCCCCTCTCAGATACATGCAGGAGTGATTACAGTGTGGCAAATACACTCAGTACCGACCACTAATTAAATCTATCTTATTATGCATGTATTAATTGTTCTTGTTGTCATTAGGCTACCCAGCAGCATATGAAGTAATGTAAAAACAAACTAGGGGCCAGTAAAACTCCGATCTACCAGCCAGAGACACGAGTGGACTTAAAAGTGATAACCTCTGAAGTGAAAAAGATTTAGCAACATATGTAAAGTCAAACCCACCTGTCCGCTCGAACCATTCAGTGGGTTTCTTGGTCCATCTTGGCGATAATCCTCATCATATACTGAAGTGAAAGGACTGTCTGTCCTCTCACTGGGATTGACAAAACTCTGTTTGACATGGATAGAAAAATGTTAATCAATCAACAACATGAGTTCTTGGAATTTAAACACTATTCAAACTGGTGCAAATACAAATTACAACCTGTCTGACCCTCATTAAGCAACTGTGTGAACGTACCCTCTCCTGTGATCGTGCCCTTTCCTTTGATGGATCCCGGCCCCTCTCATATTCATCTTCGTCTTTGTAGGACCCTGACAGTCGTCTGTAAGGCAACTCGTCATTTAGCTGCCTGTATGGGAACTGACTGGAGTCCTGAGGTGTTTTCCTATATTTGAAATCCTCCTTTTGTGGCGACGCGTCGTCAAATTTCTTGGCTGGACGCGACCGTGAAAAACTGTCCGGTGAAGACCTGTACTTTTTCTCCTCGGGTGCACGCCTGTACCTGTAGTCACGCTCGCTGTCGTCTGCAAACCCCTGCCTTTTGTTGTCAGAGTGGTCCCGCGCCGGTGAAGACGCGCGTCTCCTGGCTGGGCTCTTCCTGCTCCAGTCTCTGTTCAGGGAATCTTTGCCGTACAGCCTCTTCGGCGACTCACTGTACTCCCTACTTCTTGTCCTCTCTGCACTGCTGCGTCCATCCCCACCATATTTATGATACGACTCCCGTGGCGGGTCTCTGGGAGGTTCGTGCCTTTTCTCCCACCTGCTGTCATATTCATCCCATTGCCGCGAACTTCTCTCGCTGTTCTGCCGCCTGTAACTGTGTTCGGATCTGTTTGAGTACATCCTCGGACCTGAATGATACAAAAAGAGAATAAACCCTTGAATAACGTCGGACTTCAAATAAACACAACCAATCACTTATCTTGTACTAACAAGGCAAATAAAGGAATATGTCAGGATTTCTACAGTTGCTCCGTGCCTGTGGGGGTAGTCCAAAGCAATTAGCTAATCTGTGCCAATCATGTATAACTCCTCAGGTTATATGTTTAACATCAGTTACCATGGTGATCGAGTCAGGTTAGAAGACAGCCACATTCGTGACATGCTAAACCATTAATATCGTTCTCGTAATAACCTTCACAATTCTTCTAAGTCAGGCTTAAACTGAAGCTAGCGTCATATGCTGCCTTCAGAACAGGCCCCTGAGGTGGTAAAGCAGGCCGGCTCACTGTGCAATGCTACCACGGTCATCACACTGACAAGCGGTCCACTCTTCGACCAGAAATGGTTGATAATCACAAAAGGATTGAAAGAAACAAGCAAATGCAGGTCACAATGCGTCTACAAAAATACGCAGCAAAGCATAAAATAAAATGTTAAAAATGAACATTTAGCAGGAGTCACAAACTAACAGGACAGGCGCGGGTGTGTCTTTAAATAGAAGCTACGCGTAGAAGCACCTGCTGTAGAATCCTTAGAAATGACGCTGAGGCGTCCCGGAGCTTAGATGGTTGGCTTACTGGAGCTTTCGGTATGCAGTGGCCAAGCTAACGTTAACATCCGCAGGCTCGCCGCGGCAGCTGTCAGCTAGCAGGCCGCGGAGTAGCTTCAGCTAGCTTTAGCAGAAAGGAGAAATATCACACTTACAACTGTATCATCGACGGGATTTTATTTACAGCTAAAATCGGCCCATCTGTGAAAACTTTCTCGTCTTGAAGTTCAGCTAAGTCAGCAGCAGTTAAAGCTTTGCCCTGCTTTTGATTAACCTACTTAGCAGCATTCGCGATGGGCTAACGAGCTAACGTAAAATGACCGTTTCCGCCGGATGACTCCACTTTCATTAAAAATTAGGAAATACACGTTCCCGTGGGTAAATGAAATCAGGAGAAACTGTTAAAATGTGTTTAGCAGTAAGTATCTTTTTAAAAATATATATTCACATCACATTACATACAGTCGGACAGCATTTTAAAAACAGGCGCTGGCTGAATTCCAGGAGTTTGTTTTTCTAATCCCCCCCCCCAGGGATGAAGAAGTGGTTTCAGCTACTTTTCAACGCAACTTTATTGATAACATTTAAACACAAGAAATAAAATCACATTAAATTGCCTTTAAAAAAATGTTTTTTCTTTATTTTCTTAATTGAGTTACACTGAAAACACAAGACAACAGAGCCACAGAGAGCCACTGAACCCACAGCTGTACAAAAGCACAGAAAATGAACAATTATACACAAAGAAAAAAAAAACTTTAAAAATGTATCCACTATGTTCATGTAAACGCAGGTTCAAAAGTTCTGTAGAAATACACCAATCACACCACAAAGACATACACGCAAAACCGTCAGCACACATTTTTAAAGGAAATATTTAAATGGTTGTCTTTGTATTTAAGCATCAAGCTAAAGTATCAAATATTTCACACACACTCACTCGAGATGAGAAATGAATACAAGCCAAGAGTGAGTGTGTGTATGCGTGTGTGATAGATGTTATATTTTTTTACCTTTCGCCCCTGTGGGGTACTGCCGTACTGTGAAAGCACTGCCTACAGATGAGAATGATGTATGGTTTCTGAACGGTCCTTTAAGTCATTCCTTTTTGTTCTGCCAACACATCAGGTAAAAACAACCTTAATGCTTTTGTGAAATCTCCTGATTCAGCTCTGCAGCCACAAGGATGGAGACGGGAACATGTGAACCTGGGCCGTGATCTGCAGTACAGGAGCTCCACAGGGGACCGCACTGTCTCCATTTCTTTTCACCTTACACACCTTCTCGTCATGCCACCATCAGAAATACTCTGACAGTTCTGCAGTGGTTAGATGCATTAGTGATGGTCAGGAAGAGGAGGAATACAGAGCACTAATGGATGGTTTTGTAAAGTGGTCTGGATGGTTGTGAATGTGTATAAGATTGGAGAGACTGATTAACGTCACATGCAGAGGACAAGCTACATTTGGACGGCGCTTTTCGACTTTAACTGAGCACTCAAAGCACTTGTTGTCACACACGTCCTTCTATCTAACATTGTCTTATCTAATACTCACAATATTGGGGTTAACTCCACATTTTGACCAAGGGTATTTTGACATACGCGCTGGAGATTGAACCCCTAACCTTCCAGTTAGCAGACTTCCCACTCTAGCTCCTGAGCCACAGCTGCCCCAAAGAATAGCACAGGCTGCAGGACCCGTACACCTCCAGGACACTGGGGCGTGCAGCCAACCCTTCTCACCCTGGACACAGTCTGTGTGACCTGCTCCCCTCAGGCAGGAGGCTCCGGTCCATTTGGACCAGAACCTGTTGCCATAGGAACAGTTTCTTCCCCTCTGCTGTTGGACTCATGAACAATAAGCACAAGACTGCTGCCACCACTGACTCTGAGTCAAACACATGACCCTGTTCTACCGCAGCAAGTTCCTGATGTGGTATACCTGACCAACATTTGGCAATAAAGTCCTTCTGGTTCTGATTCCTTATCCAGGCCTGGCTGCAGGGTGGGACCCTCGGTAACGCCATCCCAGACAAAGTCACATATGCCACTGTTTTTAACCTTATTAGGGAACTTCTCAGTCACACTCAGTGTGGTCCCTGAACTTAAACGCTGGTAGTCTGGGACACGCTCCTGGGTTCACTCAGGCATACGAACCCCTCCACAGTGAAAAGGTCCTCATAGAGATAAACTATATATTTTTTTTATTTATCATTGTTGTGATTCTTTACATTTAATAACAGTAACACGTGTCACCTGTATATTTAATAAGCAAAAAGTTTGCATTTGTGTGTCACAGCATGTTATTCTTAGTTTTAGATGTTCACGTAAGCAGATTCTGTCTTTCAGTTTTGTTAGTAATAAAAGTAATTTTTAAAAGAAGCAAAATATATTTTCATTTAATGATTCAATTTAATTGAACCAATTTAACTTTGGTTGTTTTAGTTTAATTAACCAGTGGAAGGCAGTCAGATAAATATTTACAGCCATAAGTGCTGATAGGCTAATTTATGCTCATGCTCTTTACAACGTCACCCTCGTTATAACGCTTAATTAGGATTTGTGGCACCATATTTTTTGGGCGGTGAAGGTTGCCAACCTCGCACACACGCACACACACACACATTATATTTGATACAATGTAACATTGAATTAAATTGCAATATCTCAAATATTGTGCTAGAACAAAGTAATACTTTGTTTTTGTTCATTAAGGACAGACCACCATATTATCAGTGCAGATTTATATTTTGCACACATTTATAAAGCCTTGAATCGTTTGTTTTAGCTTCACGTCCAGTTAACGCAGGTTTGCTGACTTCACTAGTTTTTATTGTGCGTCCAAACCCTCCTTCGGCTCAGCCCACGCTGACCGTCCAGGCATACTCACCATTAGTGCAAGTGTGACAAAAAAGCTTACACCACACTCAGGGCTTTATTAACTTTATTATATCCTTCCCTACAGGGAGCCATCAAACAAATGACAACCCGTTCATTTGCAACATGAAACAAAGATTTAAACGGAGGCCATACTCACAGTACTTGTGCAACGTCACACAGCTCTACATAGGCGCCTGTGTAGTCTACATCATATTTCTCACTAATGAGGTGCGGTCATTGCTCCCTGGGCGACACGGATGATAGATATGCTCCAATCACATGTGCTGTTAAGACATTTAGTCTGTGTTAAGGATGGGATGGGGACAGAGACGTGCGATGCGGAAGTGAGGCGGAAGCCAACACGAGAAACGCCGGAGTGTGCAACAGTCCCAGGGCCTTCTCCTGCCACTCTGTGAGCACAGCGGGTGTCCACCGGAGGGCGCTGGAGCAGAGAAACACAGCACATGTTAGGAGCTTAATTAGCTTTGCTGTGAGCAAAGCAGCAAATCCCACTTTAACAGGAGGATGTTTCTAGAAGTAGGAACCTCTGAGTTCTTTGACCTTTCATATCTCTTCCTAAATAAAAGGTTTTGTGTTGGCGTTGTACCTTTCATCAAAAACAGGATTTAAAAAATGATACAAATTAAACCGCAACACCTCAAATAACATTTTACCACTGCAGACAATATGATCGAGGTAAAAACGTGTCCATTTAAAAGGTGGCAAAATTCTTAGCTTTAGTATGTAGTACTGTGCAAAAGTCCTGAGCCACCCTTCATGTCTTTTTATTTTACTGTCACGGAGCCAGACTTTCTTGTAAATTTGTAAAATCGTCTTGAGCCGTAACTATTTCTAACCTGAAGGTCATTCCAAGCTTTTCTTTGGACATAAATCAAATAATAAAGATGTGCAGACTTTTATTCAACGTGTTTAACAAAACTACTTTTGTTTTGTTAAACATGGCTCCAAAAGAAATTGGTAATTTTTATGGTAGGTGAGGCCCGTTCACTTCTTATTCCATGACAAGTTCACAAACGTTGTGACATCATCCGAGTACTTATGAACCTAACTGTCTGCGGAAAAGAAAGAAATCACTTTTTGTAGAAGGTACTGCATGTTTTTTTAAAAAAAAACCCAACATACACATGTCAAATTTAGTTTAAAAAGAATATATTAAGACAGCATGCATTCACAACAGACTGTAATCCCAGCCTAAATCTCATTCGTGCACGTCATACAACACTAAATACATTCTTGCAGTGTCCCACCTCCTCACTGGTAGAACTTAATCTCAGTGTCCACGCAATCAAAAAATAAGTCCCCCAGTTCCTCTCCAGGTATCTCCCCGCTGAGCATGGCGGCGATCTCGCTCAGACACTGAGACTCCAGGTCCCTTAAAATGTTGTAGACAGCTAGGCCTTCATCCTGAGGCAGAACGCAGAGGAAAAAACAGAGACCACATGAGAATCACAGTAACACCCAGGTTAGATCACACGTAGCTGTGAAACCTGACTCGCTTGTCAGTACGCCGCGCTCTCTCCTCCTAAATAATGTGTCTTTCATCATCGTGAGCTTCAGTCGGATTTTACAACCGGAGTCCGATCCTGCTGAAAACAGTCCAATACAACCCGACAGCTATGGTGGGAGATGGCGCCCGAATAACCGCAGCTGCAGACCAGCAAATCCCGTCGTAGCGTACAAAATGCACTTTGTACTCACTCTCATGGCGTAGTTATATTTTATAATAACGAACAAAAAAGTCAGTGCTCTGTACAAATGATAAAATATTTACACCAACATGCAATCAGCCATCAAACGACGATTGAAAGAAGGACAAGAAAAATCCAGGAAGTTGAATTCTTTGATCAGATTGCCCATTAAATGATAAAAGTGCACTGCTGATGATACTGAGTAAAGCCCAAGGAGAGCTCGTTTGGTTAACGGGAGCCTTTTAACTCACTTCTTGCTCCGTTTTATTACTAGAGTAGCTCGTACACCAACACCAACTTTGAAAAAGCTTTTCAAATATTAATATTGAGTGATTACTAAACCTTTAGTTCTAGTCTTTGGCAGATTACACGTTTATCAAAACAACCAGTCGCTTCTAATATATATATATGTCCACTGACAGGTGGTTGCCCAGCAACACGATGGAGTCATGTTATACATAATCGAGTTTTGTGTCTCCTCCCACGATGGAACAGGGGGTCTTTGTTTTTTAGGAAAATGTAGAAACTACGGTAGCGACAGATATCACGATATCCAATACCAAGAAGGACAGTTTGCAGAATAACAGAGGTTTGAAAAATGTTAGTAAGACTGAAACGCACAGCCCGAGCTGATGACCATATAAGGGATATCCACTCTGACATCACACAGAGTCAAGAGTTAAAAAAAAAGAGGACAGAACAGAATTACTTGCTGAGGTAATAATTTGAAACTGTGTCCACGTTTAATATTAAATATAACAGAAGACGTGCAAACGCTTACCGTAAATTCCGGACTATAAGCCGCTACTTTTTGCACGAGCTTTGAACCCTGCGGCTTATTGTCTGGTGCGGCTTTTCTGAGGCTTTTTCATGATTTTTGTGACATCGTAAGAGGATTTGTTTTGTTCCGCCAAAACAACCAAAACAAATCCGTTTGTTCCGTTGCCCTTCACTTGCAAGGCGGGCCGTGCACCGCCGCTACTAGCAACTAGCTCGGTAGCGCTACTAGCCGGTGTAGTAGCGCTACTAGCCCGCTCGCTAGCGCTACTAGCCCGCTAGCGCTACTAGCCCGCTAGCGCTACTAGCCCGCTAGCGCACCTGCAGCTTTTAGTCTGGTGCGGCTAATGTATGAACAAAATATGATTTTTTCATAATTTCAAGTTGTGCAGCTAATATTCAGGTGCGCTCTGTAAATACGGTAATACATCCCTTTAATTCTTCATCTCCTGCTGTTTTCACTTTTAAACAGAGCAGTTTTAAAGG
>VURO01030278.1:0-19847 GCA_015108175.1 Pelvicachromis taeniatus | reverse complement strand
AACTTCTCCTCGATTGGTGTTTAGCCGTTGTACGAATAGCATGTGACAGTTGGGCGGTGTAGCGTTTGTACCGCAACGTGATTGGACAGCTGAATAAAAAGTGACAAGGATGAGCACAAAGTTTTACTGATGTTGAATATTTTTCAATTTTTGGTGACTAGAATTTTAAAATGCCAAGGTGTGTCAGCGTGAAGTTTTAAGCATAAAATGGAGCTGTGGACCTCACAGAAAACACTTGAAGTGCAAAATGTTCCCTGAAGCTGGTTTTATATCTCCATCCATGTATACTTTTTAGTTAGAGGGGGGAATGGGGTTTTCACCAACTGGATGCGCTCTCATGTAGTCCTCCAAGAGAACCGGACTGTGCATAACTGCCAAATGTTGGTTAGTTGATAAGTGGGTCTAAATAGATCAGGGAACAATAGTCGAGTTCATCAGGAAAAGGAGATCAGTGAAAAAATATCTTATGAAAAGCACAGACAGTGACTCCAGTTCCACTTGTTTCAGCTCTTTGAATGTTATAACTTCACTGTCCTCCATGGCTGGCTGACTGACCAATAACAACACAAGCACGAGTGGCCCACAGACCTGTTGTAGCACATACTTAGTAGACTGCCTCCATCTGACAACAGAGCTCACTGCAGGTAGACAGGGGGGTTGAGACAGGCAGTACCTGGAGGGAAGGCAGCAGCAAACGCGTTACCGCTGCTCAACTATAATACGTACCAGCATAAGGCCATCTATCGCTGGAGTAGACACTGGTCAATGACCCCCTAGCAACCTCTGGTCATAAAGTAAAAATGTGTAATCCCAACTAGTTGGCAAATGGTTTGCTGACTATTGCTGGGTGAAATCAGTCGCAAAGATGGTGCTGCATCAAAAACCTCTCTGATTGCTCTGGTTGTTAGCAATGACCACCTGGTAATGAAAAAAAAGGTAATGAAGCATTAAAAACAGAGTCCATTGCAAACATTGGCATAAGTTCATCCTTTAGTCTGCAGGCAGACCAACATTCGCACCTATAGGCAATTTAGAGTTTCCAATTAACCTATCCCGACTAACTGCATGTCTTTGGTCTGTGGGAGGAACCCAGAGAGAACCGACAGTGCATGCAAACTCCACACAGAAAAACCCCAATGGTGGATTTGAACTCAATGGTGGATTTGAGGCAACAGTGCTAACCACCGTGCCACCATGCTGCCACTGTGTGTTATTCAAGACAAGCTGTGTAAATACAGGATGCAGTTATTAAATGATTTTGCTTATTTAGGGAAAATTTTGACTTTGCTGTTTCTCGTTGTGTGATGTGTTGCATGTTGTCACCAGCCAGTTGGGAATGTCTTTTATTTTTTTTTACCTTTCTATCAGCAGTTACGCAAGCGTGACTAGGGCACAAATGATTTCACAGCGATCACCAGCAACCACTCACAACCAGTCAGGGAATGCTCATATTTCCATTGCATCTGGTGACTGTCAAATGGTCTCTAGGCTTGTGTGACTTGGGCTAAACTGTGTCTTTCAGGAGCGATTACAAAACATACAGCAATACATTTTACAGAAAAGTGTGAAATGTGATGTTTATATTTTCATTTTTATAAAATGCTACACTTAAGAGAATGAAATGTAGATTAATAAAACTTCATAAGGTGGCCTCCAAAATATTTCTAAAACCTGTACAAACTGAAATATATATAATACTGAGTCATATACTACATGATGCATTTAGTAGCTACAGACTAATACCTGAGTTTAGCTACAGACTAATACCTGAGTTTAGCTACAGACTAATACCTGAGTTTAAGAAATGTAAAGTTTACATAAAATCACTGACAAGCCTGTCATGTTTAAACTAGAGTATCCACTATACAACAGATGCATGCATTTGGATCTGTAAAGGGAGGCAATACTTCTACCCACACTTCACGGTTGATATTTTAAACAAGTTATTAAAAAATAATAATAACGCTTCACACTAAAATGTCATAAGCCCACTGCACAAACCAATAAGGAACCCCCGCAAAGAACTGTATGAGTTTGCTTAAGTGCTTTATCCATTTCATGAAATATTTCACTGTGGCTTTCTATTATGAGTATAATGATGAGTGTAGGTGTTATATTCTGTTACTCCGTGTAACTCTGTTGTATTCTTTTGTATTTTCCTCCACAGAATATAAATCTTAGGTGTTATTTTTTTGGTTAAAATGTGACTATGATGTGTTCTGTTCTCACACAGGCAAATGGAACCTTCAGTAAAGGTATGCAGAGGTGCCAAATTAACTGCTTTCAGCATTAGAGGGAGCAATTAGGTATAATACGATGAATAATGTTGCTCAAAGTAGCTTTAACTTAGAAAACTCGCCAGTGCTTTCTTGGGTTGGTACGAGGCAATAATCCAAGTGAACTGAAAGGTAAGAAGTGGAGAGCAGTTTAGTTTAGGGCGTCGACAGACAGTTGTGTGGTAATTAAGTCAGCTTGGCATCTTTGTCTCGGCGCTAGAAGAAGTGGCTCGGAGTGCCAGGCCTCCACTGGGCACGCTGAGTGAATGCTAAAAGAGATGCCAGCAGGCTCTGTGATATACTTGTTGAAAATCAGAGTTTTGCACAATCACATCTTGGTTTTTAAAAACTAATTAAAATGTGTGCTGTGATTTATTTTACGCATTAATCACACCACATGGAATTTATATAATCTTGCCCATGAAGTTTAGTTTGGGCATGCACTAAAAGGACATAAATGCCAACCCTTATTACTTCGATAATTCGAATTTCTATAGTTTGTTAGGCAAGATTAGGAATTCTTATGTTTATGTTATATTTTTAAATACTTCATTTATGTTTTATCTTTTATTACACATTTGTGTTTTGTAGGATAATGTAAAGTAGAGTGTTGAAAGAAAATGCCACACCCGTACAACACAAGCCTATAGTGGACAATTACTGGACACAATGGACAGGGCATAGATTCTGGTGTGTGTGTGTGTAAGTATGGAGGAATTTTTTCTCTTCACAGGGAGAAGATTCACAACTTTAGTGAAGATGTAAGATGAGCCAGGAACTAGACCAAAATGTAACTCTCCAAATATGGAGAGTTAAGTTTAAACTGCGGCTTCTCGTGAACTTTTTATCCAATCATATCATGTTAGTATGACATTATTGTGCATTAGGGAGTGGCACCCTGTCCTGATTGATTTGAGTTTGTTCATTTTTTCTCAAAAAATCAACATCACAGAAAAACTGTTTATTATCCCAATAAAAAGAAAAAAAATACAGTTCTTCAGAATACGAGGAAGGAACAGACCAGCATCAAGTATCAAGAGGTTCAGTAATTAAAATTCATCTCGAGTCTGAATGTTTTAGAACAGTTTAACCCCGTCCAGCCTTTTAAAAGATTGATGTAGTTTAAACTTCAGACATGAATCTTTCATGGAAATATACCCCAACAGGAAGACTTCATAAAAAAAGAAACTTTCAGTTCATAAATTTCCATAGGCATTAATTTAATGGCACTGCAGATGAATGCTATCACCAAGTTGCTTAGATTATTAGCTGGATGAGGTAAGACACCAGCATGATTAGTATGTCTTGAGGTAATCACCTTAATAACACTATGGAACACCTTCTCACAACACTGACCTAAAGAAAAAGAATTTCACTCCTAAATAATGTGCATGCACATTGTAGTCAGCAGTAATCAATTATTCTCAGAGGGGGAGCGCTGCATATGAAACATCAATATCAATGTCTGAGAGAGAAATGGGTTATAGTCATTTCACCATCCACAGCAATGCCCTGCAAATCAAAGCCTGTTTACACTCGTGAGCACTGCACTGAACTTTATCCATGTAGCAACGACTGCTGAAGTGCTGAAGTCAGTATCGCACATCAATAAATTCACAACGCTGCATCATTTGTCATCCCTAGTCCCCAACTCATACGTAGTCAGCAGCGCCACAAACACACTCTTTATATAAATGGCTCTTTGGGATTATCTGCCGCAGAGAAACACAATTAGTTTAAGTACAGCGCTTGCATCAAAGATTCATGACAAGCCTATTTGTTATAGGTACACGTTATGCTTTTAATGGTGCATAAAAGAATTTACATTATCACAGAACACTAATCAAAATATGTGCAGTCTCCACTTAAACCTGTGTGAAAGTAAAAGGAGGTTTTAGTGCCAGCTTCAATTTTGTGCGTTGACAATATTTTAGTGAATGTTGGAGGTTTCTTTGCTGCAGTAAAACTCCTTGCAGGTCAGCATAGCTTAAATTATCTTAGAGCATTAGTGAGTTCTTTCACCCGATTGACACAGGTTGGCAGTTGAGTCCACACTGGTCGTGAGAAGTGATAAGAATTCACTTTCTTTCCCCCATACATCCCCTCCGCCCAATGTTCTAGCTGCTCAGTTTGTCATCTTTGCTCTGTCATTTTCCTTTGATCACAATGTCAATATCTGTACTGAGCCAATTTCCCCGGGTGACTGGCTGCCATTTACACTAAGAAATTCATTCAGAAAGTTATTAATGCTCAATCATAAGGGACTTGTGCCTCCGATTTCTATGTATGTACGTTTCCTGAATATCCCTTTTATATTTACTGGCTTATTGTAGATGAGTGCGAGAGCGCAGGCCAGGACGCAATGCAAATTAAAGCTCTCAGTCTTTGCTCAGGGTGAGAAACGGAACAGGCATGAGGATATTCAACGCAGTGACTGAAATGACACATGCTGGGAGGGAGCCACCCACCATGTAATTGCTTTCACATTGTTATTCCCTATTTATTCTCCAGGAAAATATGTTAAATGCATATTAAACACTGATACAAATGTCGCGCAATTATAGCGTGCCGGATCCGACTCTGTAGCACACCGACGCTACTATAAAAAGCATTCACATAATTGTCAAGCAACATACAGTACACACAGAAATTTTACTCGAAAACATATGAAAAAAATGAATGGGTGTTTTCAGTCCCGTTGTCACAGTTGTTTAAAGTCACACAGCTAACCATGCAGCCTGCTTTTACAAAATTTGTGAAACAATGGGTCATTCTAGAGCTTGTGGTGCTGCAGTAAGATGCTACCGTCGCACGTCAGTCCATGAAATTTCTTCCCTCCTGAATATTCCACGATCAGCTGTAAGCAACTCGGTCACAATGTCACCATGTAAAGTTACAAGATGCTGAGGTGCAAAGTGTCACCAACGCTCCGCTGACTCAGTAACCGCATTAGTGCAAACCTCCTCTGGCATATCAGTACAAAAGATTGTGCACTGGATGTTTCTCATACACGTGCAATGTATAGGTGTCCGGGTACTTTTGTCCACGTAGCGTATGTGTGCAGGTCCTCACCTTTAGTCTGTATGGCAATAATTTCTTTAAAAGTGCTTACTATATATGCATGAATTACTTTTTGAAGTATGACAGCAATAACTCACTGCTTGCACAATAAATTATGCAACTTGTCTTCCATTTCATTACATTTTCTGAAAAATGGCTTAAAGGACCTCTGGTCTGTCAGATATCAATAGAAAGTGTTCTAGGAAACTGGTCTGAGCTTTCTGGTAATATAGAATATACAGAATATAGAGTATATCTAAAATATTAATGAAAGGATTGCTTTTTAAGTAAACCTTCAAACTGCGAATTGGCAAGGGCCTTACTGTGCTGTGTCGAGCTTATCCATGCACTTTAAACAGTGATCTAAGCAGATCATGTTAGAGTTGGAGATAACAAACGCGGAACAACCGTTACTTCGACAGATATTACTCCACTAGGAGCGAAGGAAGACTTCCAAACTGACTGAATTGGAACAGATTGGTAGACCTATGAATGTAGATGCTAATCTGGGAGATTAGTGGCTATAATACTAGCATTATGAGGCAGCCAAACACAATTAAGAAGCTACTTTCGGCTGCTCCCTTGTTCAGAAGGGGTTGCCAAGGCGGGTAGCAATGCATGTTTGATTTGGCAGATTTTTTCGCCGGATGCCCTTCCTGACACAACCCCCAAGGGATTATAGCCCGTTATTGCTACATATTGCATTTTCCATCACAGAAGAAATATATTGTGAAAGTCATGATGCTGTATATATTTTAGGAATATAAGAATCAAAACTATTGTATTGTAGCAGCCTGAGGGGAGGGGCCTCTAGTGAAAAGACTCACGGTACTGCTTTTGTTGGTGCTGAAACGTTAAAATACAATGCTCTAAAAGTTATTGCAGTCATGTTGCGTTGGTCCTTCATTGTCATTGTTAATTTATGGTATGAAAGTTTTCTTGGCTGCTGTCTGAGGATGGTGTTAAATGTGTTTAGCAATGGACTGTCATAACTGAGACTGCTGTGGTATCTAATGACTTCAGGTCACTGATCAGATTTGATTTGGCTTGTGTTAATGCTACTAAAGTTGTATTTCTGTGTTTGAGAGGAAGCACAGGAATTGCAAAGACAGGGTGATATCGGTGTTTTGTGCTTATTTCTTTTGCCTGAGCTTTCCACGTGGTTACATATCGCGTTATATAAGTGCATTTTTTGCACTATTTTATAGTAGTTAATGCATATACGTAGTATATACTTAGTTTATCACAGACATTCTAAATGGCATCCTAAAAGTCCCATTGTTCTTCTCCTCATCATTGTCAGAAACTATTATACTTTCTGGAGAATAAAACAGATTATAATAGTCAAAGATGAAGAGAAAGACAGCCTCAGCGCACAGGTTCCATTACCATAATGTAACATAATGTTCAGATCAATCCTTACTCCGGTGTTTGAAAAGGCTTACAAAGAAGACCTGAAAAAAAGAGTGAGAATAGGAAGTACTTCTGACAGGGGGAGAAAAAAAAAGTGCTTTCACTTTGCTAAAGTTTTGGTCAGTCTAATGGATATTATGGGAATATACATATGTAACTATTTATGTAGACTTAGCATGAGTTGTGGCCTTTACGACTAATGGGAACTAATAGGCAAGTTTACCCAATCATTACTAAGTCTGGCAACTTCAGAAAGAAAGTATGTTCAATCTTTTCTTTCTGCTTCAAGTAATGTCCATTCATCCACTGTTTGCTAATCTATCATACAGCCGGAGAATGAGAGAGAGAAGGATTGCAGGCGCGGGGGAAATGGTCTATATTTCTCCTCCTGACACTCGCCTTTTAAAGCGACTTCACTGAATCTCTTAATCAAAGCCTCGGCGCAGGAGAGGATATTTAGGATGGATGTTTTGCACTTAAACTAAATGAATCGCATCTTTTGTCATTAGCAAGTCCTTCTTTGTCCCCCCCCACCCCCCACCCCACCCCTTTGACGTCGCTGATAGAGAATCCTGTACGAATGTAAGAAGGATGTCCTCTGTCATGTAAAGCCATTCAGCTGGGGAGGATGCACCATGGCCCTTCAGTGAATGGCATATTCTGCTGTCTCCCAGACAATGTCAGCTAATAATGAACAATCCTGTAACTGTCAAACCGTGCTAGTGTCTCATGCGCTTTTCCAATTGCATTCTGGTTGAGTGTTATTGTTGGCAATGAAAATACCCTGCCATAATGGTAGCTAATGGGGCTTTAATGGAGAGTGTCATAGAATAATCAATCTAAGAAGGAGAGCAGATGAACAGGAACCCAACACTAATGAATTTCTGGAACAATAAGACGAAATATTGTTCTTACAGCAACTTGTGAGATTCGCTGGCAATTTAAGCCAATCCAGCTCATAATGGAGGGCCATGGGCTTTTAAATGTAATCAGCGAAGAAACTGTCGCATTTGAAATAAAATAAAGATGACAAAAACTCTACTTTTGTTTTACATCCAGCAGTAAAATAGAGCACAAAGATAATATAGTTAAAGCAGACTTTTTATCACTATCATCCTGGGTAAAAGAACATTCAAGTCTAATGATCAGATTTGGGAAGCAAGCGTAAAGGAGGACAAAAGAAAGGGCCACGAAAACTTTGCGTCTGTGTTTGTGCCTGGATGATTTTCTTTTTTTTCCTTTTCCCTTCCCATAACCCAACTCCCTGTGTTCCTGCGATAGATCTGAGTCACTCACACTGACCTAGATGGCAACCCTTCTGCACCCCCACCTCACCAGACACTCAGCACGACCAGTGGACCAAGCAGACAAAAGAGGAGGCGGGTGGTGTTGAGTTATGTGCGTGTGAACTGAGGGCCAAAGCCATGCTTGATGTAAAAAGACATCTCTTTTTTAGTTCTAAAAACATTTTGGACTGGGCTGACAAATACAGAGTGACATTGCTGCCACACTACGGCTAACTCCAAATGCTGTTGCACACAGGAAGTGCTCTACTTTTGCAGAATGCTGTCAACAGCTTGCAGACATTTTACTCATTTGGTTGAGCTTTTTTTCCCCTTACAATGAGTGTTTCCTTTAAAGCTATCATCCCACTAGATATTACATTACTTCCTTGTATTCCACTGCACCAAAAATAACTCTCTGACCTCTATTGGCAGATAATAAGCAGACCTCCACAGCGATTGATTCTGGGCTCCCCAAAGGACCCTGCTGTGCCCAGTCATGATGAAGACAGCAAAATTATTTAGAGGAGCTCGGATGAGCTTCTGGAAAATGTTGCAGGTTTGAGACCCTCGATCACAACGATCAGTATTGTGTCTTGTTGCAGATGCTGAGGAAAGGAAAGGATAGGGCTTTCAAGCTGTTGTAACTGCTCCGATATCAGACTTTACAGATTTCTGCCTTCTTCGTTTACCATGATAAACAATGTTTGGTAAATGTTGAGGGAGGATACATTTGTTTCCTTTGTCTCTTGTAAAGATAATATTTTAAACGCATGAAGCAAAAGACATTACATTGTGCGTGAGAGATGCCTTGGACAAGATATGGAATTTTACAAAGAGCCCTTCAGGATTTGTATTCATCTGTGCTTTTGCCGAACAAGATGCATTACCCTGGTGCATTGACGGGTGGCGTAGATGTTTTGGAATCAGCACGTTTCATAGTTTCCATGATGAGAATGACAAAATTAGGTTGTGATTTTGGACCACAAAGAATGGTTAAACAGAAGAAGACACGAGATTATTCGCAGTCATGTTCTGTTGTGCTTCGGCATTCATTTGTTTGCATTTCTGCTTTCATTTGGATTACTCTGTGATCAGCTTGCCAGCAGTAGAATTTAGCCCAACAAATGGAAGATACTCAAGGAGTTGACCTGGATTATATTTCACCGACGAGGGCCTGATCAGCTGATGATGCAGCTTTCAGTACAATGAAACCCAATTCATGAACGGCTTTTAAATTACTAATGAGAGTTTGAGTGTTTCATAAAAATGACAAAATGGCATTTTGTCGAAATTTACTGCCATCATTAGAACCGTCTTGCTTCATAATGACTTGTAACATTTATAAGCAAGCTATAAAGCCACTGCTCATATAGAAGTGAGGTTAAGGGATGACTTTGAATCAGTTGGTGTGTTTCTAGTCGTTGGAATGACCTTTTGAGGTTTAATGGAGAGGTGAAGAGACACACCGTGAACACAAACATTTTTGATATTTACTTTATATATACTACCGTGAAGCACAGAGTCGAGTTTCTTCTTGCAGTTCCTGCAAAATAGCCAGAGTCAGTATTTCTCTCAGTGATGTTTTGGATGAGGAGCTATGAGCAGGTGCCAAACTTTAATATCATTTGCTAAACGTGTGTCACAGGGAATATTTTGAATCAATATTCACTTATCTAATCCTCTTCTTCCTGCCCTCTCAGTTTTCAAACTATGGATCCCCTCACTGTTGTACAGTACGTATTATATTCTTCATCGAATTCTTCCTCCAACAACCACACCCTCCATCACCACCGCCGAGCACTTCTGTAGAGCAAAGATCAATTACGAGCCGGCCTGCCAAGCGATCAAGTCTATAATAACACAGTCTCTCCATCTTGTTCTGCTGCAGTAAATTACCTGTGCTGCAGGACAAGCCTCATCTTTCCCTTCGTCAAACCCTTGAGGAATCTTTATTAATGCCGGGGCTTTACTTCAAATACAGTCAGGTACCCTGGTAATGAGATCACAGCCAAGCCTGGCCTGATTTAAATGCTAAATACAGGTCAAAGCCAAACCAGTGACCTAAACACACTCCACTGGCTGGGTGTAATGATAAACCAGAACCTGATGACACCAGAGAAAAGCAGAGGCAGGATATGTGCTTGCGTGTTTGTATAAGCGTTACACAGTGCATGATGGGCAAGATGAAAAAGAAGAGACAAGCAGATAGACAAGTTAAAAGTGAGAATATAAATATCTGCTGAGCTGTTTTGATAAGGCTTTTCATGGGATGTGTTTGTGTGAAAAGAGTTGATGTTACGAAACTAACGGCTGCCCCCAAAGTACCTTTGCACATCCTCTGTTTGTCAGACAGACGCCAGACAGCTTCTTCCCCCTTGTTTTCCCTCACCCCTCCCAACTACACCAATTACTCAGGCCCTCGGCTAAATGTGAGCTGTCTAAAAGTTAAAAAAGAAAAAGTAACAGATGAATAAGAAAACAACAAACTTGTGGTAATTAAACATCAAGGCTGTGGAAAAAGGAAGTGCTAATCCGCCCAACTCAGCTGATTCCACCATTCCAAAAGCGTTTACACTTTCATTAAAGTGTGCAGCCAAGTAGAACAAAATCATTTAGAAGGCCCTGCATAAACACCAGAAGTGAACCTGTGGCTGTCTGTGCTGCACAGTTCAAAATACAATAATTAGGACTAGCTGAGGCCACGACAACATATTCACAGAGAGAGGGGAAAAAAAAGGTTCAGATAAAATGTTCAAGGATACACGCAGATACCTGGCAGTGAAAAAAAAGTGCATTCATTCCCCTTGGTTCCTGGACAAAATTAAAATAAATACTGCAGTAATAATAGATTCATTTTTTTTGTTTCTATTTCTAATCTATTTGTAGCACAAACAAAGTCATTAAAGCTGAGGGTTCCTAGAGAGGGGTTAACACGGAGTTTACTCCTTACTAGACTGAGCCCATTAAGTAAGTCTCCAAATGAGGTGTTGATTTCAAACAATGCCAATACACTCTGTTTTTATGTATTAATAATGAGTCATCTGTAATGATTTTTCAAATGAGCCCAGTGCTTAACATCTGTAATGATCATGTTTTTCTGTAACTCTCCACATCACTCAGTCAAATAAGGACACATTTGCCTGATGCATATTAGCAGGACCTGCAGCATTGTCATCTTTATCCTTCCTACTCAGATGTCAATTTAACAGTTAATACAACAAAATGAAAAACAATTCCAAACAGATGCTACCTTTTTTTTTTTTTTTCCTTTGAATTTCAGAGTTCATCCGGACGTTGTAAACAGATTGAGAAATCCTTTTGTGATTTATATACAGTCATGGTAAAGAGAAAGTTTTATGTATGAGAACATACTAAAGATAATTTGGTCCTTAATGAAACCAAAATGCCAAAGCAGATATGGAAACTAAAAACACCCTTACTGCTTCTATAGAAATGAACAGGGTAAGTAGCAGCCAGGTGATGCTAATGAAACACACTTTGCATGAACTGATCATCAACAAGTAGGAGCGCCTCTATAGAAGGAGAAATTTGGTGGTCTGGAGCATTTAGGTTTGTGTTAACACTATGCTGAGGAGTACAGACATCAGCAGCGATCTTAAAGAAGAAATTGTTGCATCCCATCAATCTGGGACGGCTTATACGGCCATTTCTAAACAAATCTGTAATTCTAACTCAAGAAAGATCATTCTTAAGTGGAAAACATTTGAGAAAATGATCAGTTTTCCCAGGAGTGGACATCCCACCAAATTTGCCCCCAGGCTCAGCAACTGAACAAATTACACAAGACGTGTGGAACAATGTGCTTTGGGTATATGTGACAAAGTTGGGCATTTTTAGAAAATAAAAAATAAAATCTTAGAAATCTTAATTATGCAAATGCATAATTAATACCTAAGATTCAAAAGCTCAGACGTAACATTGCTCCAAACAATCAGTTTCAGGTTGTTTTGTTATTCTTGACTGTTAAATTTTACTGATGTTTTGTGTGTGTGTGTGTGTGTGAGATCCAGCCAATCACATGACAGTGGACAAAGGAAGGCTCACAGTGAATCTGAAACTTTGCGTCATTCATGCTAAAAAGTGGAAATTTATTCTTCTACATTTCACAACAGTTAATATCTACCCATCCCTTAGAAACGCTACTAAATAAATCTTGAGGTTAGACTGCTTAGTCAAGATTTTAAGGCTGTACTGTATTTTATTAACCATCTCAGAGAGCAATACAAGGGAATTCATAAATAAAATATGCTTGTTTTTCACAGGACTTGTGCCAAGGCCCAGTAAAAGGTAAATAAGGTAAATTTGAACTGTGAATAATGCAAAGCTATTCTTGGAAAGGTAAAATAAAGTTAGAAATTACCACGATGGATCACTTTAAACCAATTCAAGACTTCAAATTATACAGTCTTCATCAGGAGAAAGCCTTCCTAAATAACTATATGGACTTTGAGGTGAGACCTTTGTCAGGACGGCCGACTGCAAAATCAATACTCAATTCTGAATGTGAACTCTCGAGCCAATCACGATAAAAATGTGGAAATTCATACTTTTACGTTTCCTACATCTAAATGAACCTTGAAGTTGGACTGCTTAGTCAAGCTTTTCAGGCTGCACTGTCTTTTATGAACCAGCTCAGAGAGCAATACAAGAGAATTCATAAATAAAACATATTTGTATTTCAGAGATCATAGCATATGAGCAAAAGGACCTGTAGAGGGCAGAAATAAAAGTGTTCTTTAGTTTTAGCATTTCAAGCAAATATGTGGTACAGAATATGAGGACTTTATGCTGATTATACTAGTAAGGGTTATATGCGCGTGTGGTAAGTCTCATAAAATAGTTATAGTCTACTGTTTGTGCCTTCACTGTATATCATGATCGCCTTCTGTAAAGCCACACTATCCAGTAATGAAATCATAAAGCTTTCAATTATGCATGGCAAACTAACATATTAATGTCAGCCACAAAGGCATGGCAGTCCACTAGATGAGGAGAATTTCTTTATTTTTTTTCTCCCCCCCCACAGTTCATTAAGTTTTAAAATAAGAAAATCAATGCCTGAGATCCATAAAGTCAGCAGTGGTTTTTGAGTAAATGCATTCAGTCAGTGGGTAGAATATGAGTCAGTGTGAGTCAGTCTAAAGGCTCACACAGCTACCACTCCCACCTGCTTCACTGCCATCGGCATCATGTATTTATTTTTTAATGACTGTGTTTTGAGGGGTTGAGGGTAGGAGAGTGCGCCCGTGATGTGTGCAGCGAGTCTATTGACAGGAGGTGGTAAAGGGGAAAGAGAAAGCAAACCTGAAAGCACCCACCACAGAGTTCATAAGAGAAGGTTCCTAGGATGGGTCTTCCTGGTGCTATGATTGGTGACATCAAAGACAACACCATGCTGGTGAACCGGCACGAGCTATTTCTTCAAATTGCTAATGCAAACTGACTTTTTTTTAAAGCTTCTACCTCATGCACTATTTTTTTCAGTATTGCAGCAAGAAGGTAGACTACAACAGCCATTTGTTTTACTGACAGTAGTCATGACTGATCACAGTGACTTCACTTTTGACAGCTAACATTACAAACAGGTTGCAGGTTATTGTGGTTTTTGAAATGAACCATGGCTTCACCCTACTTCTTATCATGCAGGCAGACAGTACCGGTGGTTGTCTGCGAGCGACAAGAAGGGGGGAAAAAAATGAAATACAAATAAATAAACAATAATATTAATAATAATAAGTCAAGGCTAAAATAATAACAGTAAGAGCTACATTTATACAGACAGCATGATCAATTTGATCTTATTTTCTTGAGGTGAGCCACAAATAGCACTTATTGGTATGCTGACAGCCACACTGGAGGTGAAACACTCCTGCTCCACACAGCATTTCACAGCAACTGAAACCAAAACATGTGTCCAGTCAAATTATTAAACAGTTAAAATAGATTAACTGCAAAACTAATTAACCAACAACAGAATACAGTATCAGCTGAACATGCTGACCATAAGCATCCCTTTATGACTCTAGTGTAGCTACCATCTGATGCCTGTTTCCAGCAGGATAACGAGTCATGTCACGGGGCTTAAATCATCTCAAACTAGTTTCTTGATCATGACAATGAGTTCACTGCATTCAAAGGGACTCCCTGTCACCAGCAACCCAGTGGTGCACCTTTAGGATTTGGTGGAAAGGGAAATTAGCATTATGGATGCACCGCTGAAAAATCTGCAGCCACTGTGTGATGCTATCATGCCAACATGAACTGAAATCTCTGAGGAATGTTTCCAGCATCTTGTTGCATTTATGTCATGAAGAATTAAGGCAGTTCTGAAGGCAAAATAGAGTCCAAGCTAGTTCACTGACCTGTGTTTCCAGTTGACTACATCACTGTCTGTCTAACAAAATCTTATATAAGTCTTTTAGCCTTTTCCTATTTAAAAACTAAAACATGGAACTTTTTTTTTTTTTTTTTACAAAGGTCCATTAGTAGGTATTCAAAGTGAAGGCAGCTTAACACTGATGACAGATGGATGGACGTGAATTATTTTACATATTTTCTGTAGATTTAAAATGCTTAAAATGTCAATCAAATTCAGCACAAAAAATACTGTGAGTGTTACACAACATAATAAGAAAACTAAAAATAAAACTGTGAAGGAACAAGTTAGGTTGGTCTAGGGTAAAGGTTATTGACGATAAACAGATCTTTTTAATCATTTGATTTGCAGCATCTTCAAGTCAAATGTATACCCAGACCTGTGGTTGTAAGAAAATGTATTCTGGTATCCCTACAGTGCATTTATTTCATTCAAGTACAAACCAAAACAATAGTAACAAGGTTGTCTCTGTCAAGTCCAATAAAAAACCCAAAACTCTGAAGTAATTCATTAATTTTATCCAACCATATCACCAGTGTTACTTTCATAAACCTGTGAAAAACTAAACTGAAACGGTAAGGTCTAGTTTTTTGTTTTTTTATGTTTACATACTAATTAACACTACTTTAAAGAAATACCTAATTTGAAATACCTAAT
The DNA here is from genome assembly GCA_015108175.1 of Pelvicachromis taeniatus. Taxonomy (NCBI): domain Eukaryota; kingdom Metazoa; phylum Chordata; class Actinopteri; order Cichliformes; family Cichlidae; genus Pelvicachromis; species Pelvicachromis taeniatus. The sequence continues at coordinate 4,758 of VURO01030278.1, read as the reverse complement.
TTTGCTAAAGAATAACAATAATTCAAAGAAGTTATATGTCCACTTTGCTGCTCTTTGCATAACACAGCTCAACAACACATGACTTACATTTTTAAAATAGTTAACTCGTGTTCTGACAGCTTTTGTCCCGGAGGCTTTGTTTAGTTCTGTAATAGCATGAGCAACCAGTTACACCTTTAATGGCTCCAGCATTTGTCAGTGGCAGCAGCTCCACAAGACCAGGCTGGATGTGGGGACTCCTTTCTCATCAAAACAGGAAATTTATACACTGATAAAAATCGTTTAATTTAACGTGACACTGATTGGGCTCCTGGTACAGATCAGTTTTGAAATAAAAAAAAGGAATATGGGCAGGGGCATGTTGGTCATCTCTGAGATTGTTGTTATGAATTCAGTATAAAACAGGTGTTATAACCTCAGGAAAATAAGGTTCACAAACTCGGGTGCTTGTTTCAGGACGTTTACTGACCACTTGTCTAACACCAATGGTTAGCTACGAACATACAGGAACCTGTTCCCCACATAACATCCACATTGTCCACAACAACAGGCTTAGGCTAAAGTTTCATATACTGCAAACCAACATTTTCTTTCTTTGTGCTTCAGCCCTAGATGTGAAAGTGATTCAACCTTGATCACATCTAACATACCCTCAATTTGAGCTACACACAAGAGAAGACAAACTGTAGCAGCAAAAGTTTAGGCTGTTTGTCACTATTGCATATTTCAGACAATCAAACAGATTTTAATATTAGGCAAAGATAACCAAAGTATACAAGACTGATATATGTCAAAGTCTTTGTTGCTTTAGATCATGGCATGACGTGTTGCTTTTTGAGATCTTTTAGCCTACTTCACTGTGTCACACAGGTTTTATTTAAGTGATTTCTTGATTCAGGATGTCTGCCAGTAATCAGGTCTGGGTGTGGCTCGTGAAATTGTACTCAGCTTTCCAAAAACTGTGGTTAATCACAGTTAATTCATAATTTAACAAGACGGTGAATTATTTTTCCACACAGGGGCAGGTAGGCTTGGATAGACTTTTTTTTCCTAATGAAATCAAAAACTTATAAACTGCATTTTGTATTAACTTGGGTCATCCGCATCAAATATTTGATTTGTTTGTTTGATGATCTGAAACATGTGATACAAAATGAAAAATAAAAATAAATAAAACTAAGAAATGAAGAAGAGGGCAAATACTAGGTGTGGTAGTAGCAGCTATGTGAGAAATGTCACAAATACATGCACTAGTCCCCGAACAAAGGACCTCACCCCAGACGCGTTTCACAATAAATTGGGTGAATAAAACCATTAAGTTCTGTTCAGAAAGCAGTCAAACAAAGGTGAAAGACTAACTTTACAAAGTCATCAGTAGATTTAAATAAGGAGATATTCAGCGCACACACACTAAATGTCTCTTTGGAATATCAAGGCTTTCTGTTATTATTTATTGTCCAGATTGAGGCACTTATATCAACCAAGTCTATGAATACCAATTATTGTGACTGTGGTGTTATTTTTTTTGAAGAATTTAACTCAATGGATGTTCAAAACCTTTAAGCACAATAACACTGAACTATCCTGAAGGCAGATAGAATCATCTAATTCTAAGCTCATGAATAAACCCAGCGTGACACCTCCATTAGTTCTCACACGCGTGACAGCTGGTGCAAACTGACCCAGTAAACATGAAAATTGGAAGTGGCTTAACTTGATCATTTTGGAACCTAATAAAAGAGCTTCAGTCTAGCTGATGTGTACTGATGCATGTGTTCGATGTGCATTCCTTTAAACGTGCAGTTATTTATTTTTCACGGTCGACATCAGCGGAGATCCAGGGGTTCTTCTGACTTGGTAACATAAGTGCAGGATAAAAATATGACGATAGCTGGGACTTCATTTTCTCCATGTTTAAATGTAGCATTTCCTTCAAGCCACTAATTAATACCAAGTATCCGTGGAGCTGAATGGTCTTGTCCTTATCCTCAATGTGCAGGTACACAAACAATCAATGCTTGCCAAGTGCCTGTTCGCTTTTTAATTAGGCCAGCTTTCAAACGTATTACATCTGAAATACACTCTGTCCCTCGCCGTGTCCGACAACCAGCATGTGGCTAGATTACACCCAATGCTTACAGTGCGGCACATCCATCTACAACACAAAGGAGGGGCTCTGAAACCGATATCATCAGTGGGAGCGCGCCGTCTCAAACTGCACAGTGTCCACTCCTGTCCAAACGGAGACAAATGACAGGTAAATACACCAAACGGCCTGTCACTGTACTGATCTGCTGCCCATTTTTCATTTCATAATAACAATGCAGGGGGAGAGTCTTCTTTGTTGGGGCTGCTGGTGCGTGAATGACTTGGGGAGGAAATAGGCCCAGTAATTATTCTTTCCTCCACTTGTCCCTCCTGTGGCGTCCCACCATCGCTCACATGCAGACTGCTGAATCCTGATGAAATCCTAACACAACAGCGGCTAGCATACCACTCGTGGAGCCATCACTGCGCTCGCGCGATTGTTTCTGGTTGATCTGACACTGAGGGATTGGTATTTATTGGCATTTCAATCATGCGGTCAATATATAATGCAGCAAGATGCATGAAGTGACCAATATGGTAGAACAAGGTGATTAAGTGCTGCTTTCATATCGGTTTCTAGCTAATGGAAGTGATATCAGCCAGTCATGTGTGTAAAGCATTAGGCATCAAATCGGTTTCTGGGCACAGACAGTGTGACTTTATTAGGTAGATATGCAAATATGGAGCACTAAATCGAATGTCAAAACATGACAAAGACAGGGGGCTCACCTTGGACTCAATGCGGACGCCCTCCGGTATGAATGCATGACCAAATCTACTTAACACAAGTGAATCACAGCACAGAGATGAGGGAATTATGAAAAGCAGCCACGCTGACCTTTACTATGCTAATATAAACCTGTAGCAATGTCCTACATGAGACAGGAGGATGGCTGTGTTTTATTTACATCCACCTGAATTTCCTTGGCACAGCCGAAACGAAAATAAATGTCCATTGACCTGCAAAAGGCCGTTGTCCTCCCAGCCAACTACAGAAATTATTCCCATGTCTGACAGTTTCTTTGAGCGCATGGAAAGAATACCAAACAGAATAAATATCCATTATTAATATGTACTGTCCTGTGCACTGACTTTATGCTATCACACATGGGCTTTCATCTCCTGATGAAAACAAATGGGCCTGCCTTCCAGTTGTTTGGGTGTGCATCAGTGGAAACCTGCTGTCCGCTGTGGTTTACACCAAATATGCACTGCGTTGTGCGTGCCCTCGTGCACAGACTCGCGTGTTTGCGCATAAGAAAGAGACGGTATCTCTGTGAACACACAGGAGAATACAATAAAGAGAGTGGGAGGGAGAATGCTCCAGATGGCAATGCTGCTGTGCATGGGGATGTTGACAGTAGGCCATAGAAAAGGCAAGCCAGCTGGGGGAGGTCAGGATTTCTTTCCTCTGGGACTCTGCAACCTAACGGGGAGCCAAGAGAATGCAGGCAGGCCAGCAAGCAGACAGACAGACAGAGCACTGATGCATAATAGTTTAAAGGGTCAAGGCCAAGGATACAGCTGCTACACATCTCTGCAGTGCTGCTTCTATTTTCCCTTAGTTTATAATGAATCACCATCTCTTTACCTGTCCCATGATTTCTACGCACCACCTCTTGAACATTTTCTACATTGGTATCCAGTTAAACTCTCCCGCATGTTAGATTTTCCAGTTTTTGTTCTTGGCTTAAAGTATAAAATATGTTTTCCAGTCTTGTCATGCTTCATCTCTTCCATCAGTTTCAAGAATTCCTTCTGCTGCTGACCTAGCTATGTGGCCTCAGTTCCACATGGTGGTATACGAGGGTAATAGGGCCACCTCTGGGCAGCCGAAAGAGCCAAGGGAAAGCCTGTCATGATCAGTGACTTGGAAGGACTTTCAATGCATTGGTCGAGGCATGCAGCCAGTCGGAAGCAACAAAATGAGCAAGCGCATCAGAAAAAGCCCACAGATATACTTCTGTCTGTGACCTCCCCTCCTTTCAGGTCATCTGAAGGCTGTATGCAGAGCTGGCTTCTTTAATCCATATCTAAATACGTTTAAAAGAGCAGGACAGGAATGTGAAACAAGGGGATGCTGGTAGGGTAATTCAGCAACCTTCAAACACCTCCGCTGCTCAAGAGGTGCCTTTGGTCTGGTATGCAATCCGACGTCAGAGTGTATTAGTGGATTTTCTACCTTTTGTTATAGTCTGCAGATGAAGCTCACGCTTTCAGAGAAAATAAATTCACAACACAACAGCAGCGGCAGCCTTGGCCACACACGGCCGCTTTGGTTTTCTCATTCTGCTGCAACTTCACACTTGTTTCAGTCAAGGTCCATTGACTTTGTATGCCCTTAGTCCTTGTCCAGACAACGTGTAACCTTGCATGCATTACATGGTCTGACAGACTCTAGCTGAAAGTGAGAAAAAAAAAGGAGGCATAGGGAGAAAGAAAGAGCTGTCAAAAGTTACTAAGGTGCTAAAACGCAGGCTACTATTAAATCATAATGTCACCATCTCTAGTTCCTTTTTTTTTTTTTTGCTGAATACAAAAGATAAGAAAGCAGTTTGAAGAAATGAGGGAGACCTGATGTATGCCTGGTTCCCTCAATTTAGCTAAAAAGAAGGTAAGGTCTCTATACAGTCACAATTTAAAATTAAAGGTCAGGGTTTACCTTCTGAT
>VURO01030276.1:0-19045 GCA_015108175.1 Pelvicachromis taeniatus | reverse complement strand
CAGGTGTGGTCAGGTACCTTCTTGTTGTTTAAACATATTTGGTTTCCCATTTTTGGGTCGGTGTCCACTTTGACATTCAGGTGTGCCAAACAGACAAATTCCAAGGCTTAGAGCAGCTTATTATAAAAACGTATCTCGACTACCACTGCAGGTGGAGAAAAGAAGCTGATTGACACGTGATGTCAAACAGCCTAGAAGGTTACCTAGGGAACTGGATATCCACAAGCAACCAGCTGTCACCATGGGCAACAAAGCAATGCGCTGCTGTCTGGATACAAACTTATTACAGACGTTTAAAAGTTAAGACCAGCATTAAGGTGAAACCGTCTCCTGAAACGTGACCCTTACCTTGCACATCAAAGCAGTCCCACTTTACTTTCCGTTACCTTCATGGTTGCTGACCGCTCATCTTCTCAGATTGCTTATGCATCGATAGCCAACGACAGGGTGGGTTTGACCTCTAACATCCACCGGTCACCAGCGACCCGGTTAGGGTTTTGTTGTTGCCGCACGTCAAAAAGGCACATTTTTGAGGAATTGAAAGGTCTTAAATGCTTTAACCAAACCCTAACCGAATATAATCCAGTGGCTGTTTTGAGGTTAAATGCAGAGTGCGCCCTTTGTCACAGTCTTCTGTTCTCTAAGTATTACATGTCTAATCATTGTACTGTGTGAACAGTAGGTTACAGAGGACTGGAAACGATGAGCAGAGCAGCCTAAACAAGAGAAAAGTCTGTCTTCTGGTTTTATTCTGTGCACATCTACGCAACATAACGTCTTAGCTTTAAACTCTTGTGCTTTAACATCGTAGAATCATAGCTTTTAAAATAAGACATGCACCATATAAACTAACTGCATGGCTCTTTATCTTCAGTCGTCGTCGTTGGCCCTCGAGGGGCGGGGCTGGAATCATATGCTGAAACAAAATCCATCTAAACGAGGTCTCTAACGGCCGGATCCTGAAATCAGGCTGTAGAGAAAAGTCGGGTTTAGATGTGGCTGGAATATACGAATGTCGTTGCAGCAGTATATATATACACACATATATATCATATATTTTTGTACATTTTATGCATCACGTACCATTACATTGTTGCCTAGCAGAGATTTTAGAGGTTGAGAGATATACGCGAGGACAAAATGCTGAATTCTTTATACTCGTGTAGTTTTTTGTTGTTTACCTCGACGGTTCAGGCTTCAGCAGGGTGTTGCAGCGTGGGGGGGAGGGTTTCATTTTTATTTTTTCAACTGTAGATTCTATTGTATCATTTCAAAAATAATGAAAAATGGATGAATATTATATGTAGAGCCAGATATCGGTTATTTTTGGATAAAGGAGTAAATCGGTGCAATCTGTTAATGTTAAGATCCAGATTTATTTTTGTGTAAGAAGTGGCGGCTCAGGCTCAGCCTTCAGACATGAAACGCTCACAGGCGATCCCGGTTGACGAATCGGCTCCAGATTCACTAAAATCATTTAACGTTGGGTCCACGATAGTTGGAAAACTATCCTGACAACGCTCCCAGGTTCATCCTACGTTTAAAGAGCACCTCTTGGTGGTCTTCTCCTGGAAAACTCCTGTAATCTGCAGGAACCTCAAGCTTCATTGGTATGTTTTGTTAGTGAAGATGGCAGATTGTCCCATTGTGGAAGCATTTAACCCAATTCCTCCTTGATTTTGCCAGAGATCGGACGAATATCCTACAAGAATCGCACTGGAAAACAAACTAAACAGATTTACTCAGAAACGGCATGAAAAAGATGGGTAGCGGTTGCAAAACGGCTTGCAGATGCTGCTTCAGCCTGTAGGCAGGTTAAATGGCTTAAATAACACAACCTCATTTAAAATGTCTTTAATGCGTAGAAGGCATCAGCTGAGCCATCGGGGTGGTGGAGGAGCTCGGCTTCGTGGCCAGTTTCAGAATTAATGCTAAACTTATTTAAATATTGACTTATTTAAAACACCTAAAAGCATCGTAGCCAAGCGCTTGACATTAATTCAGACTTTTAATTTCGATTCAACAGCACCAGCATTTCCACACGTTACTTTATAACGATATAACTTTAAAACTCATCCATGGAACTGATTGGAAGCCGTCTAAACCTCCATGAAGACATTACAGGATATAACTGCATGATCATATTTGTGGGAGGAGCTCACTTTGAGAATCTGGATCCGAGTCTGTGTTTCTGAGCCGAACGGTTTAAAGCCGGCTGATGGTGACGTCTGTAACTGATCTGAGAGCAGTCGGTCTGCGAACGAGCCGCTCTGCTACTTTTGATAAATGGAGAGTATGTTCAACCAATTCAGCTCAAGCAATCATTGAAATAGTACCAGCTGATGCATTAATGAACTTTGAAAATGCTGAACAGTTAATAACCGTTACGGTAAAATATGATGTTGTGTTTGCACTTTGATCACTGTGTAGCTGGTACTATAGCAGAATTAAATCAGCACCGACGAGTGTTTGGTACAAACAGATGGTAGAAGTATTTTTGATGAACTGTTCTGTGCGGAGCTGTGAAAGGTTTCCCTCCTGATTGGTGATCTGAGTCCAAAAGTTCTAAAACCAAGACGGACGAGTCGGCGCAGAGGGGAACAATCACCTGGACAAATGCTGGACATGCAAAGTCCTTTAAAAAATAGTCACGTGACCAACTCGTCACTTTTCAAGACGGATTTTTTTCCAGCTTCAAAATGTCAAGAACAAAAAAAAAAAAAAAAGCTTCTGATGATGTTTTCTATGTTTCTGATGTATTTTTGTGCCAGTTTTAGAGATTAAAGGCGTCGCGTCCGTGTTCACAGTGACAAACTTGCTATAGCTCGGCTTTGTTTCAATCACACTGATGATTTAACCACTAGATGGCGCTGAGGCTCCCGCTGCTGGCTCACCATTTTACCTTCATTGATCTTTTGGTGCATTTCATCTCAATGAGAAAACTACAGCTACATGACCTCAGTCGCTTCTAGAGCCTCAAGTGGACGTTAGAGGAACTGCACTTTTCCCAATCCACGATTTGCTGTTTGCACAAAGAGTCAGCGAGTCAGGAAGTATCGGAGTTCAGATTATCTCGTCACATTTGATTAATTTTGTCTTAATAATCCAAAGGGACATTTGAATCTCACGATCACGTTGAACAGAGAAACGCAGGAAACGTAAGAAGCTGCAGCCAGTTTCACATTTTGTTTCATCAACTGAACGCAATCATCAAGCGTTCAGATTGTTTCTGTGAAGCGCGGCAGCAGCAGAGCCTCAGCGCGTCATTACAAAGCCTCTATTGAAATAGAAAAATGTGCGTTGAGATTAAAGTGTTTCTATCGAAGCTGTTGTGATGTCTTTATTACCGTCAGCTCTCTGAACCGATCAGAGGAAGATCCCAGAGAGGCGCGTTTGCCATCATTTATTCTACAGATTCACTGCATGTGTTTCAAAACATAAAAGCAAACAAACTGATGATTGTTCGAATCAAAGACGTCAGAAAACGTTGTGCCTGGCTCCAAAATGACTTTAAATCAGTCCGTCACAGAGGAGGAAGTCTTTATTTTTCCTCCTCCTCTTTCTCGGTTTCCTCCTCCTCTTCTTTTCCACCTTCCTCCTCCTCCTCTTCTTCTTCTTTTCCACCTTCCTCCTCCTCCTGGCCTGCACTCGGCCTCAGGTTCTGTGTTTGAACCCCGCTGAGTGTCGGTCGCTCCCTGCCCTCCTCACTGGAGGTGGCAGGAGGAAGAAGAGGAGGAGGATGTGTCACGTCTCCGGGTGGTCCAGCAGAAGGCGTCGACGTCTCGTCGTCCTTCAGGTCAGACATGTCATGGCTGCCTAGAGATTTGATGTCAGTGGGTCTGAAAATGAGACGACCGTTTTTATGTTCACCACTTTCACTGATGACTGTTAGAATATCAGCGACATAAAGAAATGTAACGAGAAAAATGAGAAGAAGAACTGAACGGGATTTCCTAAAATTAGACGGTTCGGAGACGTTTACCTGCTTTTCCAGCTGTAAAAGAAGAGCTCACCTGTCAGGAGGTTGCTGAGGCGGAGGTGTTTTCACAGCCGTGTCCTCTTCACTGCTGGCGTCCCCGACCTCCATGTCCGACTCCTCGCTGGACTGAGGGGAGCCCCTCAAAGGTTTGGGGGGTCTGCTGGCCCGGCGGCAGGGAGGCGCCGGCCCGTGGCACCACGATGCCGGCAGGCTGTGGTTAAAGTGTGCAGCCGCCATGCACTCTGCTGTGGTTTTGTCGCATACACACTGCAGTTTGTCGCACACAGCGACGCCCTGACCTGAGCAGACGGAGAGGTCAACAGGTAATTATGGCTAAATGTTGGATACACAAACAGAAACTCAGAGTGACGTTTTTATGAGCTGCAGAACAAAAACCACGAGCTTTTTAGAAAACGTGAAGCAGGAAGTCCAGAGAACCCGCCTACAGCGGAAATCATTTCTGACTCGACTTCAAAGGTAAAACTTTTTCTTCCTCTGTGAAGCTGCACGTTAAATATTTACACTCAAATAGAAAATCGGGTGTGAAACTGCCAGAACTGATGTGATGTTAGCACTGCAGCAGACTCGGGTTTCGGGAGATCTGCCGTACTCACATCGTGGTTTTGCGCTGTCACAGGAGATCTGAGCGTTGAGCTTCCTCTCCGGCCTGCAGCCCATCGAGCTGATCTGCTTCAGGCAGCAATGATGGAAGAAGCAACACCTGATGGAGAGCAGCAGGAGTCATTCATCAGGGTCTTAAACTTTAGACCATCACACCAAGCAGAGTATGAAGACTGAAGAGCAGCAGATGTATTTGTGCGCTGATAACTTCACAGGCCGTCCTGATCCTCATTCCTCGACACAGCTCACCTGTCCAGCTGATCCAGAGGCCGCCCGCCGCCCTCCTGTCCGCAGTAGCAGCCGTACATCTCGTACTCGTGCGGGCAGCGTCCCGTCAGGCAGTGGAGCATCTCCCCCAGCGCCGGCATCTCCCGCCTGGACTGACCGTCGCTGGCGTACACGCTGAAGGAGCGACTGCATTCTGCTGGGAGGATGCAAAGACCTCAGCCGTCAGTGAAGAGCTTCACTCAACCTTTGGAAGTGCAGCTGTCTGGGGTTACCTTTGGTGTCTGGCTGCAGGTGTAAGTCGGTCAGCCCGACAGACTCCAGCAGGGACCAGGCGAAGAACGGCACCGCCCTCCTCTGAGGAGCAAACCAGTCTGCCGACAGAGAAACGGCACATTGAAATTAGCGCGACCTCCAAGCAGCGGCTTCAGAACAGGATGAAGAAGCACTGGAGGAATACAGAGTCAAAGATGGTTGACAATTACATGGATCTGTAGAACATAAGTGCTGAAAATAATACAGAAATAAATGTAAGTGCATCAGTTTTGGCTGAACCTTCAACTCCTCCCAGCTGCACTCACAAGTCCCCTGGTTCTGGGTTAGGAGCACTGTTCCTGCTAATCATCTTGTGTGGACGGCCTACAAGAATTAAAGACTTCACAGTTCACGGTGTTCCCATCATCTACCACGCATCCACTAATATGATTTTTTTTTTTAAAGACACGTTTACAGGGCTGAAGGAACTGGCACTAAAGGTTCTGCAGGAAAATGGCGTGAGACGTTGCCACCAAACTGCAATCCGATTAAAACATCTGCTGTTCGAACAGCTAACAACTCAAGCTGAGCTAGAACGGAGCTGTACATTTATGCAATACCGGTTTTTACCACAAGATGGCGCAGTGACCAAGTGACCCACAGACACTGTAAAAGACCGACGTAGCTATGGTGACATCACCCGTTGGTTTCTGAAGACTCAAGATGAGCTTTTGCACCATCTGGTTTAGGAGGAGTGGGTCTGCCTGTAGAACCGCATGCTCATTGGCTAACGACTTGTGATTAACAACTCGTTAGCCAATGAGCATGCAGTTTCACAACACAGCTAATCCTCTATTTTTAAACTTAGTATGACCGAGATTTACAAAATGTATTTACAAAAACATGACCCAAACTGAGTGACTGAGCCTGAAACGTCTACAGCGTCGGAAGCGTTATTGCAACCACACCATCGCCATCTGGTGGCCTTCAGACAGATTGCAGGTTTAAGGTACTTTTGCCTCGGCTTAATTTTTGTGACCTGGAGCTACGTCCATGTCTGGCGACCTGTCCAGGGTGTACCCCGCCTCTCGCCCCAAGACAGCTGGGATAGGCTCCAGCGCCCCCCACGACCCTGAAAAGGATAAGCGGCTGAGAATGGATGGATATTAGATTCAAAGTCGGAGGTTCAGTTTTTGTTTTCCGTTATATTGTGACTCTTCTTTCTATATTTATTGAACTGCTTCTGCACAGCAGCCGGTTATTCTGTCTTTTCCACAGTGATAAAACCAATATTTTTACTGGTTTATATCCCCGAGCTTCAGAAAACAGTGTTTCAGCAAATTTAATCTAAAAAAAGCCTCATTCTCAAACACAAACCAAATCCCATCAGCACTTAGACGTTTGCTATGTGTTCATGTGTTTGGCCCTTTGGGGATCTTTCTCTTCCTATTAGGCAGCTTAGGCCTTGATATTATTAAAAAAAATGTTTATTGTTCCTGTCAGCTATGAGCCTGACTGTCATTACAGGTCACAGATTACTTAATTTAACTTCCATAACCCTTTGAAACATAATTAACTTTATTAAACCCCTGAGAGAAACCTGCTTAATTTATTCATTTCATCTGAATTTTCATTTAACCTGTCGAGTCAGAGAAGAACAAAGAGGTCAGACAGGAAAAAGGCAGAAGGCCTCCCGATGGGGAAATGTTGCATCTAATGAAGTTTAACCAGCGTCTGGTCAGACTTTACCGTCCGAGTCCTTCTCCCGCGAGTCGTCCTCCTCTCCTCCTTCCACACTTGGAAGTTTGACCGTCGTCGTTCCGGTCTTTTCCTCGGATCCAGTCTCGGCGGTGGCACGTGGTGGAGGTTTTAAAGCCGCTGCTGTCGTGCTTCGGGTGTGGACCTCCCACCGCGGTTTGACGGAGGTGGCCGGTCTCCTTTGTGTCGTCTTTGCGATGGTTCTCACTGAAGCCGGTGATGAAGATGTGGTTGTTGCAGATCTTGGGAGCTTTTCACCTGAAACGACAAAACTGTAGCTGTCAGCTTTCTGCAGGAATCCCATTGCGCAGGTTTACTCTCCTTGAGGCTTCGAGGACTCAAGGCCCTCACTGTGAGAAAGTGATTGAACGTCTGCCCTCGCATTCAAACAGTCACAGGTTTGAGCTCCGAGATCTGCCTCTGCACACATGTGTAATGTAAAGCTGCGCTCACATTCCCATGATTATTCTCTCCTACCAGGCCTGATTAAAACGGCTCCATTAGAATAATAAATGTTACATGGATGTAAATTTGGTCGATCTCACGTTCAGGGTCATCTCCTCGTGCACCTCTGGTCTGTGGTAATCATGCTGCCTGTCTTTCGATCGCTCCACATCGATTCTTTTTACTTGTACCTCTTTGAAGATGTTAAAATTATTTAAAATTATTACTGTAAAATTATTTAACGGCATACAGTGAAGCCAGCATTCCCCTGGTCTCACTGAGAAGATGGTAAACAGAAGTCTGACAGCTGAGGCTTTTAACTTCCTGATCTCATACATCAGATTGTATAAATAAAACTGTAAATGTTTAAAGCCGTACAAACTGAAGTCCATCTCCAGTAGTGGGTGGCGGTAGGAATCTGAATAACTTGAACAGAATAATCTCAAACTTATGAACGAGCCTTATATCCCTCCTGTAAAATCAGCAACCCACTGCACCCATGGTGTCACAGTTCTGCTGCTAAATGAGATAGGGGGTTAAAGACGAGGGCTTCACTTTGAATAAGTGGAACTTTAACTGGCAGCTACCCTGATAGAGTTAAACACTTCTAGATAAACTGGAAGCTGTCAGTCTGAATCCACCACAGAATCCGTCTTTAACGGGAAACTTGGAAATCTTCTTCCGTGGAAGAACCGCCCGCTGTTCTGGGACGAAAGCAAAAATCTCAAAATTGTAAATCTGAAAACAAACAAAATCTATTTTTGTGCTGAATAAAACGAAATGTGAGAAAACGTGCTGTGAAGAGGCGTTGTGGCTCCCCTCGCTTCATTTAAATATCCCTCACACATCACCGATGAGCCGGCTCATGCAAACTCCTGCAGATTGAAGTGATTCTGACACTTCATGCCACAGATGCAAATCTCAGAGACGGTGCAAACGTCATTAAATTCTCACACCCACAGGTCGGCTTCAATGCTACTTCATCCCCATCGGGGGCGGGGCGAGCTGGGCCTTTCTCACCCTGACTCTGAAGACTGAGAGCAGCAGCAGCAGGAGGAGGAAGAGCAGGTGTGGCGTCTTCCTCTGATGAGTCGTCAGGAGGGGTGGTGGTCCTCGCTGGTTTGGTTTGTGGGAGCGAGCTTTCGGTTGAGGCCTGTGTTGTAATCTGTGCGCCTGAGAAGCAGATCAGAGTGAGGAGAGTTACCCCTAATCAGCCCTAAATACATGTAACTGCTGATGGTGAGAGGCGGGGCTTCACCTGCGACTGAGCCAGGTGTAACACCTGCTGTGAGCAGAGCGACCAGGAGGATGCTCAGAATGTTTTTTTAATTTCCCATCACCCACCTGGCTGTGACTGTCGGGGTTTGTATTACTCTATTACTGAGGAGAGCGATCACCGATCACCGCCTCCAGGTGATCCCTGTGGCGCTGACACAGTGAGGTCGGTGACGCCGTCAGCCGTGTGGTAGCAGCGTATCGCTCCGCTCGTTATCACCGTAAATGTAGGCGTGTGCCTTTAACCTCGTCTTTGGTTATTTAGCCTGTAACATGACTCAGCGCCATTAATGAAGCCGTGATGTTGTGAAACATGCAGGAAACGATGATTTTGAACTTTGTTATGGGGCAAGAATCATTGATTACAGCTTTTCTGCTAACTGTATGAACACTCAGTGAGGCGATCTGATCCGTTCTGCCACAGATTGTGGTTTATTTCCATGATATTTTAGGGTCTTTACTTTGCAATATTAAGTGAATCTAAGGCAGAAAGTCGCTCTGTGATGCAGCTTTGCACTTTCTGACTCTGTGGAATAAATTCAGGGGAGGAAATAACTGCACCACAAAGAATACGCTGTGGGGGGGGAGCAGGAGCTCCCTGCAGCTTTCCACAATGCCTGATGTTTTTTTTTCCCCTTCAATTAATCACTTTGCTGGCTGTGGATGAACATGCTGGTGACGGGGTCAGCTGGCCTCTGCTGCTGTCTCAATAAGTGCCTTTTCACTTTCGGTCGAATAAAAGGCGGATTTTGAACGCTGCAGGGAGCTCGTGCTGCGTGCTGTGATACACACTGATATGTACGCTGACAGCTTGCTGTGTTGTGAGATTTTAGCTTTAATATTAAATGGCACCGATGGTTGTGTGCGCTAATGTTCTTTAAACTTGTTTTATTTCTCTTTAGCCCCGCCTTCTCAGTCTACAGACCCCACTGATAATAAAACTGTCTCTAAAACACAAAAAGACTTCACACTGATTCTTTTCCACACAAATCGCACCTCGAATAAACCACACAGCCTGTTTCCTGTCTTGCGATTTCTCCTGAAATTGTAAAAAACCTAAACGTGTGTTAGTAGGAGGCTGATGTTTGAGGAAAATGGATTGAGGCTGAGCAACATCTGGAAACAGTAAGAAAATGTGTAGCTCTGAAGAGCAGGCAGCGCTCTGCTCTCTGCAGCTGATATTGATCGTTTCATCCAGCCCTCTGCCAGAAAGCCAACGAGCAAACGAACGTTTCGCGTCCTCCTCGGAGTCTCTGAAAGTTTCTGCTGCTTGTTGTTGTTAAAGAAAAACCAGCTTTGTGCAGCAGCGACGTTGACCTTCAGCGCGCCTCGGAGAGCTCGTCTCCTCTCTGACACCTCCCTCCCCTCGCTTCTGTGAAACTGGAGGTGTTGCTGGTGTTAATGTGAAGCTGACACCTCCTCCACCTTCTGAAGAGAGCACAACACAAAGGCTGTCAGAAGTGAGACGTTAATGCGATCCACTCGATTAAAGAAAAGAGCTGGAATTGGTCTTTTTTTTCTTCTTCTTCCTAGAATTAAAAACGTACCCGGTGATTTCTGAGCGAGCGAGGCCCGTCAGACACCTGTCAAAGCCTCGCTGCGTAATTACAGACGCCAAGGAGGGGAAAATAACCACTTGAACAGTTACATGTTTTTTACTCGGCAGCGGGGTTGTGACACTCGATCAAACCATTTGGCAGCTCTCAGTGTGTGTTTGGGAAGCAGCGGCGAGGAAAGAGTCTAAATCTGAATCACGTCTCTTTTATTTGAAGGACAAAGACTCCCGGTGAACCGCCTGCGTCTGTTAGAGTTACACGTTGCTCCTCTGTGTTGTACAACCTAAAAACCCACAAAGGAGTCGCACAAACTCATTTTATTACATGAAAAGACAAACTGTATTTAAAAGATGGAAGCAGCCACTGTGACATTGATTTCTGGGCTCCGTGTTTTTAACGCCTCAGTGTTAGCATTCTGGAAATCGCTAAACTGCAGATTTTAATAACAAGTCACCAAAACTGAATATGACGGCGGTTGCTAATAACAACAGCTTAAGCTAACTAGCTAGATGGATTAGCAAGCTACATCCATAAACTGTAAATTTACATGTGCAAAGGTTTAAACCATTCATAGAGGCCAAAACCATTTCTGTAGCACCTGTGTTTATTTCTGCTGTCTGTGGCAGTCTGCAGGGACTGACTGCCTCAAGTGGACATTAGAGAAACTGCAGCTTTTGGCATTTTTGCTTAGGCTTCATTTTTCAGCATACATATATCATAGTTTGTCAAATACCAGAGGGGTACTACTCCATCCAGTTATAGGTCACAGTACGCAGGACAGAATATCCTTCCTGGCCATTCTTGTAGCGAGAGGGTCTGAAATTATGACAAAGTAGCTTGTACCGTTTTTATGCAATGAAACAGTTGATATAACTTCATAAGGGAAGCTGCAGATTAGCTGAAAGGAACAATATGCTGTTTAAATGAAGCCAGTGTCAAAAACTGCAGTTCCTCTAAGGGCCAACTAGAGGAAGGCTCCAACTGTGAGTGAGTCTCTATAGACTCCCATGTTAAAGTGTCTGACTTCCTGTTAAAAGGGAGCTCTTTCTCCCCACTGCAGCCAAATGCTGCTCATAGGAGATTGTCTGATTGTCGGGGTTCTCTCGTAGTATGATAACTGGCACTTTATAGATAAAGCTGACATTTCGGTCCCCCTGTGACAAACTGACCTGTTTGAGGAGTTTTCCTTGTGGTCACTGTTGATCGTCCTGACAGTCTATCAGACTCTGCGACGCTCTGCAGCGTTGTGGCTGACGGTATTGTTGCCGTTTTCATTGTTGTCGTTTTGAGCACATCAAAGACTGATGATGAAAAAAAGAAACATGAATATTGAAACTTCCCAATGAGTCCAAGTGAAGTCTTTCGGGACTCTCAAAGGGCCTGATTTATTCTTTGTTCCCGTGATACAGTATGAACTCACAGTCCTCATCAGACTCCTGCTCCTCTTCATTGTCCTCCTCCTCTTTCCCATTTCCTTCCTCCTCAGATGACTCGGATGGACTCATGGAGGTTGTTGTTGAGGCAAAGATTAAACCTAAAAGGAGGCAAAAGAGCTTCATTCCAGTGCTTTATTTGACTTCTGCTACTAAGAGTCTCACACAAGCTCAGACAAGGGCAAAATACAACGATCGCAATCCTCCTGTAGTAACATCCTACAAGAAAAAACCCAAAACAATCCACAGTCACGGGAAATCAGAAAAATACAAATAAAAGAATAAACCAAACTACTTGACAGCAGGTTAAAAATTCATCATGTTGTGCAGATTTTTTCATTGTGAATGAACATCCTGTCTCCATAAACATGCTTTGAGGGGCCAGCATGGCTGTGCACCGGTCCTACGAGGAGCTCTGTAGACTGTTGTGCATGTACACTGCCACCAGAGGGCAGTGTCAAAAACAAACAGTACACTTTACCAAACATTTGTATCTTTAATTATTTCAAGATCTTTAATAAATATTATATTTTTACTTGGTTTACATGGCTATAATGAAAATGACAATAATGACAATAAAAACACTTTTACCCCCCCCCCCCAAAAAAAAAAAAAACTTTCTCGTAGGACAATCTAATCTACAGCTTTATGAGGGGTGGGGGTGAGGGCGGTGTCACGCTAAGCCCTTGCTTTGACCACACCCCTTGTCCTTTTTCTGCCAAATCACTTTTTGCGTCATCTATAATTTGAGATAAAAAATCAACACATCTTAAAAAGGATAAATCTTTCTTCATCACCTGTCTCAGCTGATTCTTCCACAGCAGCTGATGCCAGCTCTCTGGGAGTTGTAGCTCTTGGAGGAGTTGAAGTCCGAGTCGATGGTATAAGGTGATCGAGCGGTGCAGATGCTCCCGTCTGATTCACCTCTGCGTTTTCAGCAGCAAAGCTCAGCGAATAGGTCAGCTCGGATTCTGCTTCAGTCTCTTCGCCATGAACGCGCAAACCCGAATCTGCAAGAGATAAAATGATGGCATGTCGTCACACCCGCACAGATACTCTCTGTATTTCTGAAGCTAGTGTTTTTTCAAAAACTCTGCTTGACATTGATGTTTATAGACTTTATAGGCATTTTGGTGCCTTTGCTGTTTCTATTGTGTTGTTTCTGCTCCCTCTTCTTCACATTTTGACACTTTAAAGAACATTTCTTGACACTGCTATGCAGATGACATTCAGCTGTATCTCTCTTTTAATACCCAATAACTTATTAACCTATTAACCTTAATTTCCTGTAAGAAGAAGAAAACGTAATCTTCAATCTGGACGCTCACGTTAAAACGGTACTTTATTCAAATAAATGAGATACATGGTGTCTCACTCGGAACTGTAAATTATTATTTGTGTCTTTATTTAATCACTTCTGTTTTTTGTCGTTCTTTACTTGTCTTAACAAAAAGTATTCGGTTACATTGGCTCCCCAGTAACCTCAGAGTCCACTTTAAGATTCAGCTTTTGACTTTTATCACCAGCGTATATCAGAGACAATGTAAATCCAAACATCCCCAGTCCAGCCAGCTTGTCCCTGAGGTCATGTGATCCGGGCCTGCTGGCTGTACAGCATATAAGGCTGGGAACTAAAGCAGGAGCAATCCACAGACTTTCTTTGAAATCGGTGGTCTGTTTTAAAAGCAGCTAAAAATGTCTTCTTTTTAAACTTTTCTCTTGTTATTATTTTGATCTCAGAGAACAAGTTGGAACAAAAACACCCGTTACAATATAAGACATGCACTAAAGACGATGGTGTTTAATCAGGTTTCAGAGCTTCTGCTGGGCTGTGAGGCTGGCAGCCGCCCAGAGGTGTGGAAGGAGATGGCCTTGAAGGGGAAATCAGACAGTTTTAACCAGTTGTCCTTTTTTGATGACTAATTATCTACATTTTAACTGCTCCTTGCAGAAATACTTTAGTTTTGTTGCACACAAACAGCAGTGTCAGATACACTAATGTTTTCCTGTGGTACTCTAAAGTGAGATTATGATTAATAATATTTCTACTCATAAAAAGCCAGTTTAACGAAGGCTTATCTGGATCAAACTTGCACCCAAGAAAGTTTCCTTTCTTTTCTCTTTTGCCTTCGTTCACAGACGAGAACACATCCCTCATTTAAAAAAAAATCTGATGAATTAGGCGCCGGATGAATCACGGCTCACTTATGGGATCATATAAAGAACATCACGTCATCGAAATAAAAAGAGCTACTTTATATTAAGCCCGAGGCGGACGTTCTTTTTATCAGTCGTGATCGAGACGCCGAGTGTTTCTGGCTCACCCCGGCTGATTGCCGGAGGACTGTGGGTCATCTGATCCCCATTTATCTCTTCCTGCTCGAGTGCTTCCTCTGCGGCGCTCTCATTCAGATCTGTAAAAGCAGGAAACGTCTGAGCCAAGTGAGTCATCGAGCAGCAGGAGTCGAACAGCGGGGAAATTATTTCTGCTGTTTTGGAAGCTGTCCGCCGGTCAGCATCTAGCAAATGTAATTTGCTAGAAAAGTACTACAGAGAGGACGCACGGATGGGGGGAGACGCTGAGGTAACCGTTACCTTTAGAGATATAACTCAGGTGTGTCATCTCTTCCTCTTCCACCTCCGCTGCACCTCCTGTGCCTTCATCAAGCTCCCCTGAAAAGATGAGAAACATTAAGATAACGCAGATGGTGCCGAGTTTGAGAGCCGCTCTAAAGGTTACAACACAAACGAGCCGACGACTGAACTTCCTAAACCTTTTGTTTCATCCAAAGATAAAAGCGTGGCCTGTGTTTTAGTCACAGCTAACCTTTTGAAAAGTCTGCAATAAAACAAATTTCCATGTTTCATCACACATGGTCCTTGTTTTACTCTCCTCTTTTCTCCGTGTTAAACCTGTGACCCGGGGGCCAATTAGAGGTCATACCAGCAGGCATCAGCGGCGTTGGAGTGCTGAGGTTGTACTCCATCGCCTCGGTGTCACTCTGGTTATCCACCCTGCCAGTTGTTAGCGGGTCCATCTCTGCTGAGGAGACAGTCACAGTTCATTCTTCATTCACCTCAAAGTTTTCTGTGTCGTCTTCTTAGAGCGGCAGACTGAGAGGTGTATGTAGCTGCTAGCTGTCTGCTAAGCTTCACTCTTTGCTAACCAGAGCGACCGAAACGAACCTCATAACCGTGTTCGTGCTATTTTTAGGCGATTGGTTCTCACACTGACGACACTGAACTCAGATCGTGATCTGATCACCTGAATTGCTGTTTTCCTCTCGGTTAAAGACCAAAACAAGCTTCATTAGGAGCTTCATTAGATGTCTGATTGTAGACATCTGACCTTTGAGGCAGTGAGTTAAAGCTACCATCAGACTACATTTTAAATCTGTTTCCACTCCATTCATTCTTAAAGTAAAGAGGAGGGAGGTCTGTTTTATGAGCACCGAGTTCTAGGCTGGAAGCATCTTTAAGCTCTCCGAGCAAAAACAGAAATTTCACTTTGTTCTGCTCTGGAGACGGAGAGGTGCAGAGTGTAATGGGCAGTTGTAGAAAGTGAAGCGAAGCATAAAAACAGGAGTTTTACCTGCTGTCAGGAAGGAAGAGTTGGAGAAATCATAGCTTTCTGAGTTGTTTACTGTTGGGAGAACATCTGCAGAGAAACAGGACAAGTTCAGCCTCTCCGTAGAAATATACCGTAAATTGCACTGAAGACCCGTTATTCTTTAGTTATTTTTATATTACCTGTATTGATCAGTGATTTTGATCCACTTTCCTCCTCGTCCACCACAGCATGACTCATGGATTTGGTCCCATTTTGCCAAACTATTAAAGAGCCAGATTTAGTTTCTTGCTTGTAATGCAGACGTACAGAAAGCACGCGCTGGTTTGCTGGTTAACACTGAAGAAAGCTGAATATAAATTTTCCTTATGAAACATACACGGAATGACTAAACATCAAAAGGAATCAAAAAGCAGACGTTGGCGCTGGAGACGACGTCGCTTCGTCTCACCTGTCTGAGCTGAGCAGGACGTCTCGGCGAGGCCTCTCAGCGTTGAGTTGTACGGGCTCCGAGTCATGCAGTCGATGGCGGCCCGGTCGCATTCACACAACCTCTGCTGACACAAATCAGCAGCATCTTCAAGACAGAAAGAGCCACAGACATTAGCACGCCGTGCTAGTGCCACAGTCTTTATTCAGCCTGCTGTGTTGCTCTGTTGGTTTTCAAGAGTATAAACACAGAGCAGCAGGTCACTATACAGACAGTCACTTTTGTATCACTTCTTTTCACTTTGTGCAAACTCCAAGTGTGAAAACAATCGTTTTTGGCTCCACTGTGAGGAAAACTTGGTTTTAGTTGGCAGAAAAAAATCTTGTGATGGTTCCCGGTGTGAAAGCAAAATAAACTGTAAGTCTCACCGCAGCTGGTGTTTGCAGCTGCTGCACAGCTCAAGTTGTACGGGGGCACTGGCAGCGCCTGCCTGCAGGGGGCAGCGCTCTGGTAACACAGCCGGTGAGCCTCGCAGCACCTGCAGACAGAAACAGGAAAAAGAAGAAGAGATGAGCATGCTACACACGAAACACGACCTGCTCTGTGCAGGTGCAGCGGGTGCTTCCTGCATGTGCCTTTCACAGTAAAAGCTCTTCACATATACACTTGGGAAACGTATGAAGATAAGAAGATAGTGGCTTACTATAAAAGGACCTCAAAGCAATCGAGTCTGGGAGTAAAATAAAAGTCTTTCCCTTTTTTACCTGAGAAATAGTCATAATTATTTTCATATAAACATTTTTTTGCGTATTTGCAAAGAACATCTACAATATGGCACGTTGGTATTTTGTACAGAACTGTATTATGTAGATAACATTTACTGTCCATCTTTCCCTGACTGGTAGCTCCACCCCTTCCTGGTTGGAGGGCTCACACAGGTGCTTTTCTAGCTCCATATTTTTGTCCTTTTACTGTGTGAGAGTAGCTTTGCATGATTCATGGTGAAACGGTCTGAAACAAGCCATTTTAACCCCTCCCTCTTTTTTCCAACTTTTCTTCTGATTGGGTGTCGATTCTGTAGCATCATATAGCAGTATAAAGATCCAGGATAGAAAAAAAGTGTGTAAAACTGAGTCTTAGACTGTCAGCCTGCAGGTTTTGATTTTTTGGAGATTGCTAAGTTAGCTTAAAGCTAACCTTTCGACTGCTAAAGGTTAGCTTCAGCAGTAGAAACGGTGTTCAGCCTGAGAGATGTACAACAGTAAGTGCATGGTTTCATTTATGATCCCTAAAGCTCTTTTCTCTTGATTTTGACATTTCCTGTACTCTAACTCCTGTGAGGGATTCCAGCATAATGAATAATATTAGCCGTGGGGATGGGAGGTGTGGTCAGTGAAGACTCTCCCAGCATGCTTCACACCTGCCTGCCTCCAGCCTCTGAATTCAATCATGCCATATTTTAAATTCAGCAGCTGCTGTGACGGCAGCTGCGATCTGAGGCTTACTTACACATCCAGAGCATCCACGGGGTTTCCAGCTGCCACATATCTGCAGGAGCAGCCATAATCTTCCAGGTCACGTGGGCAAATCCCCGTCGCACAGTGAAGCTTCGACACAAAGCTCAGCATGGAGGGGAAGTTATCGAAGACCGAGTGTATCCAGGTGAAGCGCAGCCCGAGACAATCTGCAGGAAGAGACGACGGAAGGTGAATGAACGAACACGCCGAGGCCGCGAGAAGATCAAACCTGCAGAGATTCTGTAAACTTTGAGGTGGAGAGCAGAGCGATTTAATCATAGATAATCCTGTTTGCAGGTAATTCAAGTCCAGAGAAGCACACAGGGTGGAAGATTATTTGGACTGCAGGTCTCCACATGCAGGTACAGTGCTGATTAAGACCATAGGAGGCGCTGAACACCAGAGCGACCTCCATGTCAACAACGGCCCACAATGCCACAGAAAGTCAACGACTGTTGTTTGAGCGAGAACGCTGCTGCTGTTGTAGCTCCAGGAAGGTGTTACATAACGCAGCTTCGAGTCCGTACCTTTATCACTATGATTAAGGCTGATGTTGTAACGCTGAAGAGCATAAAGTCCTGAGTACATACTTGATGTAGCACAGACACCCTGTACTAAACATACACTTCAGCCTGTCTTGTGACTTAACGTGTTAGACCAACGTGAAACCTCAACTATCACGACCTCGTTCAGAATCACATTTTAAATTCGCCTCCTGAACTTAACGTTTCTCGTAGTGGGTAAAATCCTCAGAGGCACTGGTTTCAGGTTGGTTTGTGGGGGTCCACAGGTGAGTACAAGACATAACATAGACATGTCACCATCAACGTCTGTTTTACAAAGAAATGCATGACACAAACGACCACAAACAGCCTAACGCCAGCCTGGTACTCGGCAGGAGGCTGGACTCACTTAAAACTGTGGCAGAGAGGGGCACGACGACCAGACTGAAAGCTGTGATGGACTAAAGTAGACCCTCTCCCCATGACCTCCTGGGTGGGCACAGGAGCAGCAGATGGCTCTTCTCACTGTACTGCAGATCTGATCGCTTCGGGAGGTCCTTCGTCCCCACAGCAATAAGAGTTTCTAATGCCCTCTGACCCCCTCTCATTCTGCATTCTGAATCCAGTCCTGCATGGACTGTGCCTTATTGGTCCTGTTTTTATCTATTTTTATCCATCTATCTGTTCATTCTATTACATAATGTTTTCTTCCGTTCTCACCAGTCACGTGATCTCCCTCCGGGTCCGGACAGAAGATCGAGCTGGCTGAAAGCGCTGGATGAGGATAAAGGATAAATAAAGCAATTATGGTCATAAATTCAACCTTTAAAACACAAAATCTTTCCAAATCAGCACACACAAGTCAAGAAACTAAAGGAGAGATAACATTTCTGCTTTATATGCTTAAGTACCGTAAATTCCGGACTATAAGCCGCTACTTTTTGCACGAGCTTTGAACCCTGCGGCTTATTGTCCGGTGCGGCTTTTCTGAGGCTTTTTCATGATTTTTGTGACATCGTAAGAGGATTTGTTTTGGTTTGTTCCGCCATTTTGCCTGGCGGAAAGGCATGTGATCAGACACGGAAAAGAGTGATATGTTGGTCACATGTCCGTCCGCCAACCAAAGTAGTGCCGTATGAATTAGCGCGAAAAAGAGACTAGATTAGCAAACTGGCTCTGGCTGGCCCTGTACCCATATCTGCAGCAGGTCTCCAAGGTGAACAGCCTCTGGCATGTTAGAACAAGGCAGCTAAGGGAAGTCGGCAAGTCAGATCCATAACTTCAGGATAAGGATTGGCTCTAAGGGCTGGGTCGGTCGGGCGGCGGTGCGCGGCCCACTTTGCGGGGCTCTTCCGAGGCTGGTGGAGCAGTCACTCCGTTGCCCTTCACCTGCAAGGCGGGCCGTGCACCGCCGCTACTAGCAACTAGCCCGCTCGCTAGCGCTACTAGCCCGCTCGCTAGCGCTACTAGCCCGCTAGCGC
>VURO01030261.1:7309-18188 GCA_015108175.1 Pelvicachromis taeniatus | reverse complement strand
CTACATCCCTACCCTCACCTATGGTCACGAGCTGTGGGTAGTGACCGAAAGAACGAGATCGCGGATACAAGTGACGGAAATGGGCTTCCTCCGAAGGGTGGCTGGACTCTCCCTTAGGGATAGGGTGAGAAGTTTGGCCATCCGGGAGGAGCTCAGAGTAGAGCCGCTGCTCCTCCACATCGAAAGGAGCCAGTTAAGGTGGTTCGGGCATCTGATAAGGATGCCTCCTGGACGCCTCCTGGGTGAGGTGTTCCGGGCATGTCCCACCGGGAGGAGGCCCCGGGGCAGACCCAGGACACGCTGGAGAGATTATATCTCTGGGCTGGCCTGGGAACGCCTTGGTGTTCCCCCGGATGAGCTGGAGGAGGTGGCTGGGGAGAGGGAGGTCTGGGCTTCTCTGCTTGGGCTGCTGCCCCCGCGACCCGGCCCCGGATAAGCGGCAGAAGATGGATGGATGGATAATGTCTTTGTGGGTGCATATTTTGTCCAACCTTAATCCAAATGTCATCTCTCACACACAGGTCATATGATGCATTCTCCACATTCTACATTGGACATGATGGATTTATTCACTGTCACAAAGTTGAGAAGGTAAGGAAGCTAATGGCTTTTTGCCACAAAGCAGCCATAACAACAAGCCTTCAGTGCTATAGAATAACTCCTCCCAGCGACTGTCTAAGAGATTGAAAAAGATTTCTTTTTGGATGCAGCTTTCTCCCGCATCACTGCTGATAAACTTTGTAAAAAGGCAGCAGGTCCTTCTTTTAACCCTATTTATGCTTTAACCTTAGTGTGCTTTAAAACACACCAAGGTGGAGTGTTAAAGTCTTCAGCCAGGCCTCTCATCACTGTCAGTGAAACATAGATACAGAATACAAACAGGTGGTCAGTTAAAGACGTTCATCAGCATGTGAATGTTGGATAGAAAGCGGTGAAAGGTAAGATTAACATGATGGTAGTGATGGTATGTGGTTTGGATATATTTTCTCTTTGTTTTCCTCTTTGTCCTGCAGGTGATGCCAGCTCAGCCCCCCGTCCTGCCCAGAGTAACCTCCCTCTTGACAGGGGTTTTGGTGGCACTGGGAGTGCAGGAACATCGACCTGCTCTCAATTTGTTACCGCTGCTTCTGTCATCACTGCGACAAAGCAGAAACTGACCCGGAACAAGCATTAGTGGAAAAACAGTGTCTCTATAGCCACGCGACCCTGAAAAGCTGAAGTGATGTTTACATAGGAACACATGAAAATCGAAAGTTATGCTTGCTGTTCAAAATATTGTTGTCCCTGAATTAAAACAACATTAAGTCTTT
The DNA here is from genome assembly GCA_015108175.1 of Pelvicachromis taeniatus. Lineage (NCBI taxonomy): Eukaryota > Metazoa > Chordata > Actinopteri > Cichliformes > Cichlidae > Pelvicachromis > Pelvicachromis taeniatus. The sequence goes on along the minus strand of VURO01030261.1, from coordinate 16,878 downwards.
CTACTGCTTCTCCTTTTCTAAGGCTGAATACCGAATACCCTGAATATTGAAGTGGTCCACAGTGCTGATATTTCTTAACAGCAGGAGTAACAAAGTGTGAAATACTGCTGGCGGCTGCTGTACCTCTCATACGGTGCACATTTGTGAAACTTTCTTCATGTATTGAAATCTGCTTTTTGGGTCATTAATCCAACTAGCTGCCTGTTCAGTTGTGGTAACTGGCTTGTTGGCATATTTGAATAAGTGGCACAACACTCTTAACAGAACTGCCTTTTTGGATCAGCACAAGTTTGACTTGGCTATAAATATATATGCCAACATTTGTCTGGGAAGGATTTCAGTCATTAACAGTGGATTGTGTTTGTCTGCTTGCCTCTATGGAGCAACTTTAGGAGATGTAGGGAATAAAAGGATATACATACACACAATATACTGTTATTTCACATGTTAGGAATGAATGATGAGGGAGAAGACCTTGAGCTCACTAAGCAGTGAGCATCAGATTTAGGCTTCTTCCTGTTAAACAGGATTGCTACAACTCGATTAATGGTGACTAAAACAACATTGCAAAAAGGAACCAGAGATGCTGTTACCAATGGAGCTGAGATTAGCTGCTCCATCTCCTTTGGCTTTACTTACAGGTGACTGTGCACTTAGTCAGCTCTAGGGGTGAATGATAATATTAACGGGTGCAATTTGAAATTTAACACACTTTCAATTATTATTTACCATCTGGGTTGTGTTGTCAGTGCCATACTAAGTTCAATTCAATTTTATTTTTCACAGTAACAACAACAGTAAAGAAATTTTGTAAGGTAAAATCCTACAATACAGAGAAAACTCCAACATTTAGACGACCCCTTTTGTCTTTAAAATGGCAAATGGCCTGCATTTGTATAGCGCTTTTACTTCCCTAAGGACCCCAAAGCTTTACACTACAATCAGTCATTCACCCATTCACACAAACTTTTACTGATGGCAAGCTACATTGTAGCCACAGCTGCCCTGGGGTGCACTGACAGAGGCGCCACCGGGCCCTCTGACCATCACCAGTCGTCTACAGCCACATTCCTGCAGTTTAATTGGTGTGTATTATCGGGCTTCATGGATAGACAAAGCTGGGTGGATAGATGGATTCTATGTCCTCTAATGCTGCCTGGGGGCAGTATGAACCTCCGTGTGTGAAGAGGACCTCCCATTTACATGAACACACTGAGTCTATTAGATAGATATGATTCAAACCACTGCAGCACAGCACCTTTTATACCTACAGCATGCTCTAATAGATATTATAGTCGACAGTCTGGAACGCTGCACTGAGGTCCAGCAGGACGAGCACAGAGATGAGTCCACTGTCAGAGACCACAAGCAGAAAGACATTTCAAGCCTGGATAATTAAGTTCGATAATCCAAATGGACAAATACTAAAAACAGATTAAGACTGATTTAAAAGTGGATTTATTTTAGTAATGTTATCAAGCAGGTAGTAACAGTTCACAGTTTGACAAAGCTTTTCTAACATCAGATGTACTTCAGACAAATATCACTGATCAAACTGTATCCTGTATTACTCAACAACAATGTCAATTACACATGATACTCTAAAATACAAAATAAAAATAACGTGCAAGTCTGTGATTCACTGATTTGGATAAGATGTGAAAACAATACAAAGCCGATATCATGAAAACACGAACAACAATCACGATTCTTTATATGGTAATAAAGTGCAACTGACAAAGCTCTATGATATCAGTATGTATTTATAACACCGGGCAGAACTGCTAAGTATTACAGTGTATCAGGACCACCGCTGTTTGACAGCAGAATGCTTCAAGTAGAGAACAAACGAGGGGAAAACGTGACAGAACATCATACGCCATGTCATTTCATTGCCTGTGCAGTTTTTAGCATAAATTTGTGCTCATCTGTTTTTTTGCCTCACAAAAGAGTTTTTTTTTCCAGCATCACTGTTTTTACTATAACAATAAATACACTTTTATAAAATATTATTTTCCTTAGCAACATTATAACACCTTTTCTCTTAATATTAAGCATGTTGACTTTACCTCAATATTTTATATCTTTATAATTCTGCCATTGTTTTACATCGTTATATTACAGGTTCACTCTCACTGTGCATCTGTTTCACAGATTACTGAAACTTTATTCTGACTCAGTTCTTTCCTAACAGTGACACACTAATATATAGTAATATACTAATACTATCTCCAGCTTTGGTATGACTGCCCACACTGATCTGATTAAAAACTGCATACCATAGAGGATTAGTTCTGACATTAAGCTAGATCCTTTTTAATCCTGTCGATCAGTTTGCTTCTGCACTGACCAATCAGAGCTGCTCTAATGTTTCATACATGTTAAGTCATTCTATCGGGTCCTTCTCAGAGGTGTCGGAGGTTTAGTCTGCAGATTATCCCGTTCTAACCAAACTACAGTGGATTGTGTCTCCATGACACAGGAGAGGAGGAAGTGAAGTCAGCAGCTGTCTTCCCTGCTTACGCTTACAATGGATGTTGCCACATTACATGTCTCATGCTGCAGGGGCAGGTAATGCTCCTCTGTTGCACAAGCTGTTTGACTGGGACTAGGAGTCTTCTGTAGAGAAAGCTCGATGTGTGTTGGGAAATCTCTGGCCAGTAAAGTCCGGATGGTCTCTCACTCGTTCTATGATGTCACACTTTACCTGGCAGGAGAATGCAGACAGAAACAGCAGCTTACAGACAAAACTAACTGGACATTCAGAACAGTGAACGATCTGTTTTCAGGAACTTCCCAGTTTATCTACCAGTATTGTTTTTTAAAAAGCTGGGCTCATTCTTTCCTTTCAATGGGATAAACAGACCTCACTTTTCTCAAGTTCATTAAGAGAAAACCACTAAAAGTGGGAGCCTGGGCTTTTATTTTGATGATTTTTTTTTTTATTTGGCTGCTAATAAAGCTAAAGCTAATCCTGATGATGACATTGTTTCCCTATACATCTGCTGGCGACAACGTCATTTTCAGAAACTCTCTGAAGACCCTACATTAAATGAAAAAAACTCTCTAAGAAACATTTCGGTTCACTTCACAATAACAAACCATCTTTTCAAGCCAGCATAGTTTTTTTGGACTGGAAAGAGAACTGCATCGCATTAGTGAGCTTTTCATCAATCAGAGTGCTTCCTTCTCTCAACTTCAAATCAAGATCCATTTCTCTCAGTTACATTTTTAGTGTTTCCTCCAAATCAGACATTTTGTATGGGGATGTTCTTGAAAAGTATCCCAGTTTTCACTACACTGGTTACAGCAAATGATCTTATGAAAGCCAGTCCTATGAACTGAGATGAGCTTTGGGAGGAGAGCCTGGCATTACAGGGAGATAATTATGACAAGTGTCCATTTCCAAACAGTATAGTACAGCCATTCATCTGCACTGTTATTTGTCCTGTTTAGCAGCTTTGATGGAACTGGATCACTCCCGTCCCAGGGAAGAGAAGCTCTGGGAGAACACATGAATGCTACTAAATCATTCATGTTATTGGGATGGAAATCAGCGTCACCTCTATTTTAAAGACGGCTTAGTGAGATGCTGCGTACTGCTAAACTTGAATGGATTTTGGTGTTGTAAAGGGAGATTCTCCCCACCTTTCAAGACACAGAAACCTTTCTTGAATTGCTGGATGGGTCATAACCTTTGTTTAATATTTGCCTGTTTGTACAGGGCTTACTTAGTGTAGTGAATGCTGCAGAGCAGTATACATGTAAGACAGGATATATCAATAAAATGCTGCAGCCACAGTGTAATAATCAATACTCAATTTTGGATGAATAACAGAAGCAATTAAGTAATTAAGGCATCTCACATCATTCTAAGGTTGGGCGATATGTGGACAATCACCGACGAGATATTCGCGCAGCCGCAGACTTTTTCATGGGCGGAGCAATGTAATCACGCACGGACTGGTTTGCACATTTAGAATTTATGAGTTTTGTTTGGAGGGAATATTTTACCTTCTTTTCTAGTTTGTTTCAGTATTAATAAAGCTACTTTTTGGATTATTCATTTACTTATTTATTCTTTTGAGATGAGCCAAATCGCACAAAAGACTTAACTTTACGTCAGAGATTTTCTGCATGTTCACTGGAAGAGACATTTAAATTTTTAACGAACTTTTTGCATTTGTTATTTGGCCGAGTGTGTAAGACAAACACTGGAGCGGCCTGTAAACACAGTTATTTGTTTCCCTCCCCACCATTGTGTTTTTTTGTGTCATGTTTTTTTTAATTGAAATAAAATGTTTGTTTTTTTTTCTGAACATAGGCTACTGCCTTTCTTTCTTTCTGTTACCAGTTTGAGTAAATGAATCACTGCATTTGGGCGCACTCTGAGGAGGCTGCATCTGTTCGCAACTGGAAGACGTTGACCGCTTCTCTTAGCTTCAACCAAAATTATTAGCAAACTTACTCATGGGCAAATAAATTGTTCTTGTAAAAATGATTGGTGAAAGGCTCAGCCTATCGTAGATAGTCGATATATTTGTCTAATCGCCCAACCTTACGTCGTAATCAGCTTTGCCACAGCTGACTACCTGTTTGGCGTAAGCCTCCTGTATCTCTGGGCTCTCCAACTCCACCTGCAGGCTGTTTGGGGCAGAGACAGGCAAGGCTCCCACAGCACGAGCAGCTCGACTAACTGCCTCCGACAAAGACAGGTGTGGTCCTTCACCCTGGCTCGTCTAAGGGTAGAAACACTAATGTCAATCTTCTCTGCTCAACAGCTTTTTTCATTATCAAAAAAATATGCAGGTCTGCCTTCATACGCAGATGAGAGAATGCAGTCCTTTTGCTAGAGCTGGAGGAAGGGATCTGTGACACAACCAGACTTGTAGTTTCCCAGTTTTCTGTTCAGTGAATTTGGAATGTGAACTGCAGTTCTCACCTTCCTTCTCTTAGCAGGCATCCCATGTAGGTACGCATCAGACAGCGGGGGCTGGGCTTTGATCTTCCTCTGAGACAGCATGTCATGTCTGATGATGGGAATCCATTCCTGATCAAGGTATAATTACACAACTCTAAGTGATGGTCACATACGTAGATATATGCTCATATATGTAGCTAAAAATCTGTGTAAAAGAAAATCACAGATTTGCATCAACATGTTATAAATGTTAGGAAATGATTGCAGAAAATGTTTATAGTCCTTTAGAATTTTGACTTCGGCGTGGCGTCAAACTGTTTCATTTAGGATTTTTGCAGTGGGTTGAATCTCAGCAGTGGCATATGACAGCTTCCTTAGCATCACCTCTCCTCAAACATCATAAATACTTGAGCTATTTGCATCAGTGGTTCTCTGAGTAGATCTTGAGTTAATTACAGCTATCGGTGACACAGCCTGCCTTTAGCCAGAGGACGATGTCCTTCTCCAACAAGTTTTCCCTGGATGTTAGAATATGCACAACTGCTTATTTAAATTTCCTAAGAATAATGAGCTGCCAGAGATGTAATGCATTTGTGAACACCACACTGGAGAAAACAAATGCTAAGTAGCAAATGAATTCTGTAACTAATGTGACTGTCACTAATTTTTTAAACAGTGTGGTTTCATTAAAATGAATTCAGGTCACTTTGCCAGCTTAGTGCCATCCATCTCTAAATTTCAGGGGACTGAGAATAGATTCCTTTCTCTGCTTTGAACTTTCTTTCTTTCAAGATTCTTTTTATTAGACAAAGTTTCAGTGCAATGTACAATACAGAATACTTCAGAATATTAAACATTAAACAGCACATAACTGGCAGCCAGCTGCCCAACTAAACGAGGGGGGGGGGGGGGGGGGGTTGAATCCGTGGGCTGCTCAGAGACAATAGTCATGAGCTTTTCAAAGACATCCAACATTTATTTTTTTGATGCACAGACTGTCTAATTTTTTCTAAATTTATACAGGACTTTATATCATTTACCAATTGTGCGTGCGAGGGGGGAGAAGAATCTTTCCACTTGAGTAAAATAGCTCGTCTGGTCGATGGTAATGAAAAGTTTAATGCTCCAAGGCTGCAGTTTGGCAACTTCAGGTTCTGGGCTGCACCAAAAACAGCACAGAGTAGATCAGGTTTAATTTGATGCCACAGGAATTCAGACATAGCATGGAAAACAGAGTTCCAGTGAAGAACAGGACCAGTACACGTGAAGCATGTACCAGGTGCACCCCTACACCTTCTACAGGCTGGATCCACCTCTCGATATATGAGCGCCAACGTAGCCCTGGACCAGTTCAATTAAACTGAATGAGTGTGTGTCGAGCACACAGTGATATATTGTGAACTTGGCCGAGGACAGAATCCCACAGTTCATCTGTGATATGAAAGTTAAGCTCTTGTTCCCGTTTAGATTGGATGGCACTTACTGAAGCACTGATATTATGTTCCTAGAGGCTGGTTTGACCATTACAAAAATCGACAGGATTGTCTGGAGCTTTGGGGGGAATTGTACTGTCATAGTCTGCCCGGTGTACGAGGCCTGCCCGTTTTACGAGCCAAACTCCGATACATCACCGCTAGTTTCCGTTTCGCCTTTATTACCCAGAAACCTCTACCCCTTCTTCCCAGAGCCATTTCAAAGGCTTATCCCTTATGATCACACCTGCTTGGTTCACTTCTGTACGTACGTACAGTTAAGAAAGTGCAATTTTAGTTTTTCGGGGTTATTTTTATGTGAAGGTGCCGAAAATGCAGCCAAAAAGGCAAAAACAGATGATTATCGTAAATTGTATCATACGTAATGTTAAGGGTACATAGGTTTAAAGTTTAGAATTTTTTTTAACAATTCATGCAGTTAAGAAAGTGCAATTTTAGTTTTGTTTGAAGTTTACAAAAGTGTTGTTTTAGTTTTACCGTAATCTACGTACTGTGCCAGTACGTATCTAGTCCTCCCTCCCAATCTCCTTCCTCAGCCGCTCTCCGCTAACTGCAATCGTCTGCCACAAAGGTAAGGTTATATTTTCTTAAGTTGGTTTATCTTTTATTTAACTATATTTACTAATACAGTATTTTGATGATTGTTTCTTATTTAAAAACATGTTTTTTCCATTATTTATGATATTTGGGGGACATTTTGGGAGGGCTGGAACGGATTAATCTCATTTCCATTATTTTAAATGGGGAAAATTTGTTCGGGTTACGAGCAGATCAGGTTACGAGCTCGGTTCTGGAACGGATTAAACTCGTAACCCGGGGTTCCACTGTAGTTCAAAAAGAACTTGCAAATTGTCCATCTACATATAAGTCCGCAAAAGAGTATACACCCTTTCTGTGCCAGATGTGAAAAGCACTATCTGTCATTGAAGGAACAAATAGGTGGTGTGCTGCAAGTGGGCTTTGAAGTGAGAAAGCCCGGAGATCAAGACTCCTCCTAAACGGAGACCAGACACTAAGAGACTGACTGACTACTCTGTTATTACCAGGCAAAGACAAGACAAGAGGAAGTGGTGAGCCTAAAGTCGCAGGTAAAGAAATCTTCCTGTTCGAATATAACTCCATGGTGACCCAAACAGATGATGATGGTTCATGGTGGTAGTGTCGCCAATATAGCATACACCTGATATTTGCGACCCTAATGTAGTATTGGAAATTAGGGCTAAGGGCTAAGCCTCCCACCGGCTTGGGTCTTTGAAGAAGAGCTTTCCTCAGTTTTGGATGTTTACCATTCCAAATGAATGAAGTGATTAAGGAATCCAGAGATTTAAAAAAAGGATTTGGGAATCAGGATGGGAAGGCCCTGAAATACATATAGAAATTTTGGAAGTAGCTAAAATAAAAAAGATAAGACTGAGGTTTGTTAATGACCTGTGCTGGAATAACACAAGCATAAACTCTAAAAAATACAGAACAAAACCTCATCCTTACAGGTGGAACAGCTGCTGCCCATGGCTCCATTTCAGGAGCCACTTCATCCTGTCCTGTTTGGGGCTCAGAGGAGCACTGAGATGAACCGTCCACAGATGAACCAGGTGGAGGTGCTTCTCCCTCTCCAGTGGCACCTGAAGAAACCATTGCCTCCTCTGCTGTAGTGGCTGCAGCTGGAGATGAACTCTCCTCCATCTGACCGAGAGGTGAAGTGAGCACTAGGGCTGCAACGATTTGTCGACATAATCGATGACATCAACTACAAAAATTTGTCGACGCGGAATGTTATTGTCGACGCGTCATATACTAACACCACGTAAATGTGATTTTGTAACTGCAATACACTACAGGACGCTATAGGGCAATATTGCCTGTATCATCTGCCAAGACTGTACTCAATAGTAACAAAGAGGAACGTGGTGCAAACGGCAAAACATGAGGACGGCAGAAAATGGAAACAGATTTTTTTTAAAATGTGAAAGCATCAACCAGCAAACAGATACAGTTCAATGCCGACTGTGGAAAGTGGAGCTTTCCTTCCACGACAGCACTACTGCAGTGCATGCATTTACAACGCGGACACCCTGGAGCTGTGACATCAACTCTGTTTTAGAAAGTTCAGTTTCTGTTAGCTGACCTGTGGGAAACTTCTCAGGATGATGCTTGCTAAGCAGACACCATTTCAGTTTTGTTAGCTAACGAGTAGCTACACAATGTGTTTTTTCCCCTCACATTAATATTAGCATTTATTCTGAATAGTAAACCTCTTCCACCCAACGTTAGGTACTTAATCTGTGGGTTGGACCAATGTACAAACAGTTAAACGGCTTAATTGAGACTGAACCCAGATAACCAAAATCTGGTTTCTCAGATTTTGGTTATCTGAGAAACCAAAATAACCTCATTTGTGATTAGTATCAGTCTTTGCCCATAAAAGCACACTCGTAAAGATGAGTTTGTGCTGTAACGAGGCTCATGCACCTCTCAAATAGCTTAAGTCATGACAGAGAGCATCTTCAGCATGGCTGTCACCAGCTGGGAACATCATCTCAACGATAAGAGCAAGCCTCACTCCAGAGCATGTCCACTGCAATCATGAACTCATGAACTGAATCATCTGTAAACTTTGGAAACTTGTTATTCTGGACTGAAAAACTTTTTTTTTTTTTTTACTACGATCCCTTTAATTTGTTTTGCTTAATATTTTTTTTAATTTCATTTTTATTCTGATGGTCATATTGAGTAATGTTAAAAATACATTTGATTATTTTCAAATTCATATGTTTCCTTGGTCATTATTATAATTTGCTGCGTGACGAGACAACAGGGTGATATTCACAGGTGGGCAGACTTGAGCACCTGTCCCTCTTCCCCTCTGTTTTTCTCCCCCTCACTCCCCTTCTTTCTCTCTCTCCTTTTCCTGTCCCCCAATCATGTCATGTCTGTAACAAATGAAAATTAAATAAATAAATAATAACAAAGGTCAATCAAATGGATCACTAAGGCAAAACCGCGATGGTCCTTTTGATAGAATAAATCCGTTGGGCATCCTTCCTGACCTTCAGACAATAATTCTGAAGGGTAAAGATCCAAACGGGACAAAAAAAAAAAAAAAAAAAAATAAAAAAGGGAGGAAAAAAAAAAAAAAAAAAAAAAATAACACAAAG
>VURO01030259.1:32589-43893 GCA_015108175.1 Pelvicachromis taeniatus | reverse complement strand
CACACACACACACACACACACACACACACACACACACACACACACACACACACACACGTTATCTCTCCCATGTCTTTATTTTCATTGCTACGAGCCTTTTATCTCTCCCCGTATCACTTCCTCAACCCATCGTCTCTGTCTTCCTTCTCCTCGCGGCCCTCTGATTCTGCCTGTCTTGCACTCTCTCACCGTTGTGTCTACTCTGTCTCTCAGTCTCTCACCCTTTGGCCCACTTTCCTTTCCAGCCTCTTCCCTCTTTCCTTCCCTTTAGTATTCTCAGGCCTTCCTCCCTTGCTTCTCTTCCCCTCCCTGAGGAAACTGTCACAAACTATTCCAACTTGCGATATTAGCACACTTGAAATGAGACTGAGTGATACGAGGACATCGGAGCTGCATATTCACATTCACAAAAGGGCTCAAACACTGATCGCTCTTTGCAGTAAGGGCATGTGTTTTACCTCCTGCTTCTGAGTATTTCTGCATTGCTGTATGAGGTACGTCACAGTAGCATGGCTAAAATGTAGAAAATGCTTAAGTTGTGGAAAAAAATCAGATACCATGTAAACCTTCAATTAGAAGTGCATCCCCCCAGTTTGTATGCTGTGGTAAATCTGGCCCTGTCGTGATAAGAGGAAGAGTTAACATACAGGACGTCAAACAAAACACACTGTGGATAGATGCAGCAAACACGTGCACAACATTAAGTGCACACAATATCCTATGCCTGCCTGATTTTGTAATTGAATAAGTACAATTAAGGTTGTTTTTAAAAAGTGAGCTTTTTTCTCTGTGAAATGTGAGCTTTGAATTCACTGGATTTTTACATTCAATCCTTCTGGAGGCATGATGCTGGCGAATAGATTTGTGTTCATAACGTGCTCTTCTACTCTTACTAACCACCAAAAGTGTTTTCACACTACAAACCACATTTTAGCAGTGTAAACAAAAATTATACACAGCCATACAGAACTTTATGCCATGAAATATACACTGTTATGTATGTACACAATTTATTCACTCATCTGCCTTTAAACACATATGAACTTGAATGGCATCATATTTTTAATACATAGGGATTAATCCTTTGATCCCTTTGCTGTTATAACTGCTGCACATCCTCTGGGAAAACTTTCCAAAAGCTGTTTATGGGAATTTTTGACCTTTCTTCCAAGAAGTGCATTTGTGAGGTCAAAAACTGACGTCGGACGCGTCTCGTAGTCTCCAGTCTAATTAATCCCAAATGTGTTCTATCAGGTTGAGCTCAGGACTCTGTCCCAAACGTCTCGGTGTGTTTGATTTGGACACAGAATTGATTGAAACACCTGAATTCAATGATTTGGACAGGTAAGTGAATACTCTTGGCAAGTTAAAGTATTTATTTTAATATCATGCATCACTTAAACAGTGATGGAAAATTGGAGTTCAGTTTTGTGCTCAACACCAAGCAGGCTGAAAGAGTTTAGTATCAAGCCACTGTGCTTTGAATTAGCAGACCTGCTACTAATCTATGCTGTCCCCATAGTCACCCAGCATGACACTGAATAACTCTGGAATCTCCCAAAAACCCTTTGAACTAGCTCCATGGAAAGTTTATAAAAGAGCTGCCATAGTGGTTTTGGTTCAAAATCTGGGTTTAGTCTGCCCACGAGAGGCTTTCATTCAATAACATGCGGCTGTTTGTCCAATAGCAGGAGACGGTTGGTGTGGGAGTGCACCTGTCAACCTGTCAACCTGTCAGTCATCTATCATCCATGGTGGGTAGTGGAATGTTCAGGAAAGCCCCTCTGAATATTCCACAGTATTTTGGCATCTGGTATTTCAATTTGACTAGTATATTTATGGATAACAAACAGATATATGTGTATGTCTGTGTATAATGTATCTATATTGTTCTAGTTTATGCTTATGCACCACGTTTTTAGGTACACTTGTTCAGCAAATATCAGGACAATCCTTATTTTAGTAAGCTATATACAGCTGCTATATACACTCAGTTATATTCAATAACATAAATAGCTACTTATCAGATGGCAGCAACTCAGTGCACTAAGGCATGTAGACATGGTCAAAACAACCTGCTGATCTGGGCAAGAAAAGAGATTTAAGGGACTTTGAATGTGGCATAGTTGACATGGTTGATCTGAGTTTTTCAGAAACGGTTGACCTAGTGGAATTTTCCCAAACAACCATCTCTAGGGTTTACATAGAATGGGCTGGAAAAGAGAAAATGTCCAATGAGCATCTGTTCTCTGAATGAAAATCCTTTGTTGATACCAATTTTCAGAGGTATGCAACTCCGTAAGGTTCATTTTAGCCTAAATTACTCCACAAGGACTTCCTTTGTAACACATGATGTTATATAACCTGAATAATAAATAAAATGGACATGGTGTATTTTACCAAAATTATAAAAAACAAAATACAGAAGACACAAAATATGTGCTACAGATCATACAGATTATTCCAGTGAGGCTCGGAAGAACTTCTGGAAATCTCCACAGAAACATTCCCGGGCAGTCTGATAGGCTAAGAGCACCACGTGGCAAGTTTGTTCTCTAACAGGACTTCATCAACACCGCAGAGTAAGAAAACACAAAAGCTGCTCCTGATATCTCACAAAATTATATTTGATAAAACATAATCAACTTCAAAAAGCTAGCAGGCGTGGATCTGTTCAAACTGATAACAGGGACAAATTAAAAGCCCTTATGAGCCCACCAACCAAGCATGAGTGTGTTTTCCAGTCAAGCAGTTTAATATGTGCGGTAATTGCTTCAAATGGAGTCAGCCATCTACCGTCGTAGAATCCTTTCAGTCGTGCGCAATTAGTGATCATTCAGACGTTGGTAGGGAAAAGGATTAGTCTCTGGAAATCGCGCTGATATTCACGCGGCGTGAACCCTCTCAAGAGTGAAACATGTGGCGCTTGATTGACAGATTAGTCAGTGTGTTTGACAGTGTTTTTCGTAAGTTTTTCTCTTTAATTTTATACACACAGAAGCAGAGGAGACAGATAAAGCTGCCTTTTTTAAAAAGAAAAATGTGTACTGTGATTTTTATAGGCTGCTGTTCTTCAGAATCAAGGAGACCTCACAACACCAAGGAGCGTGTGACGTGAGTAGTTATCTCTTATAGGAGATCGTTGTTTTGCTACAAGCTAAACCCATTCACATCTTAGTGTGAGACACACTGACAAGCTGATTAGAGGTTTGCACTGAAAGCCACGCACGTTTTAATTAATTACATATATTTTTTTATCAGGTCAACTCTCCTGATGTCTCACAATATTCAGTTATTAAATTAAAGCAGCACATGGGTGTGTACGTGAAGTTTCCAAGAGAAAACCCCCCACTCTCATATAGTAGCCTCATTTTACCTCTCTGGCAGAGAGAATTCATTTTCCTGTCCCTGCGATGTCCATTTTCACAGCAGTAATTTCATCAGGAAACAGTTATGAAAGGTGTTCCACTTAGCTTTTTACCTGAAATGGCATTAAACTGTTGATAGAACTCCTCTCATTCTCCAGATTTTTAAAAATATTTTGAGATTAACTGTCTCTCAGCCTTCCCTTTACCCTATTCCTCCCTCCAGTCGGTCTTCAACTCTAAAAAAACTAAACAAAAAACTCAAAGCATGAAGATGAACAAACCCACAAGACGTGCCGAATTAGAAATAGTTGGATTTAATATAAAATGTAATTTGTGTTACAACAGGTTTAAGTTATCAGTGTGTATAATACTGTGAAACATCTTGAACACCGCTTATCACTTTATATAATGCCAGACTTTTTTGAAAGTGGTCTCGAGCACTAGTTCTCCGTGATCTCTGAAGTTCTGTCTGTTCAAAGGTTTTCTTTGAACTTTGGCTCCTTTTTCACTTGTATTATGTATAAATTAGTCCTTGTACCTGACTAATTTCAGAGGAATGCTTTGAATCATTAAAGCATAAAAAAGGGTCCAATTCAAGGGAATAACTAGTGTCGACAATTGTTGGCCTGTCTACAAATAGACCAATTTTAAATGGGATTTTTAGCACTTGTTCCCATTTCTTTAGTATATAAAAATGCCAAAGATATCAGTTTGAAGGACATAAAATAGCACTTTTGCACCAACACGGTGACTCTATAAGAGATATTAACTGAAAAGTGTGTCACATCTCAGCGTGGTGTACAGTGTGCACTTAAAAAACTTAAGGGAACTGGACAAGTGGATTGCAAAAAAAGAAGTTTCAATTTAAAAAAAAAAACTATCTACAGCGGATGAACAGTATCTGAAAGTCAGATCCTAAGGAAATTTTCTTTTTTTTTCTTTTTTATTTCTGCTTCAAATCTTAACTGAGGAGGTCAGGTGTGAGGTACAGCAGTGAGTGTCAGCTCAGTAAATCAGTAAAACACAGTGGAGGCTCTGTCATGGTTTGAGGCTGTGTTTCAGCCAGTGGTGGTGTCATGATCTAGCTGGCTGTGTGCAGGCAGGAACGAGGAAAAGGACCAAAAATGCAGACTTCCAGGATACCAGAGTGGAACTAAAAAAAAAACAGCTTTATTAGCTGATAGAAAAAATACAAAAATGAACCAGAGCATCAAAACAATCCACAGGGAAACGCAGGGAAACACGAGGAGGCACACAGCACGAGGGTAGAGACGTTAACGACGCGACAGGGAGCACAGAAAACACAGGACTTAAATACACAGGACATAACGAGGGGAACGAGAGGCAGGAGGTGAACACAGCTGGGAGACATCAGGGCTGACGAGCACAAGGAAGCAAAACTCAAAACACAAACATGAGACAAGGACAAGGAAGTAAAACAGGAAACACAAAAGCACAGAGAAGACAGACACAGAGACACTGGATTAACACAGGGATATGACAGAGGGAACACAGGCACGGGAGAGCAACATAAAGACTGAACCCTAATCAGAAAACCTAATCAAAACATGGGGTACTAATAATCAAAACTGCACACTAAGAAAACAGAATAAACCAAGGAGCAGCAAAACCAAAACACAGACAGCAACATAACAGAAAACAACGGTGGAGAAAACAGAACACAAAAACAAAGGGGACACAATGAAACATAAGGGCTAGGGGTCTGAACAGAACAGAAAACAACAATAAACAGAAAACGCTGGGTCAGGAGGCCCAGGACCATAACAGGTGGTGGAGATCATGCCAACAATGATGTAATTATGAATGTAGAAAAGTACCATTGGATGTTGATCCACCACACAACACTATCTGGAGAGGATCTTAATGGCACTGATTTAATTTTTCAGCATGATGATCAATGATCCCAAATACACTTCTAATCCAGTAACTTTGTCTCTCCTCATGTCAACTAGTCAGACGCCAGCCTCTCACCTGGATTAAAAAAAAACAACCTCTGGATGACTCTATGTCAGCAACCTGCTGTGCGTTTTACCCTTGACCAGTATTCCCTCTCTGTGGCCAGGCCTGCCCACTCTCACACTGAAACAACTCCAAATTCTTGGTTTGCCACGAGCTGCCCACACCTTTCCCCCACACCTTTCTCTCAAGAAAGGCAGCTCTCATTAAACAGACCACATTTTGCCCGTTTCCCTCTGATTGCCTGTTAACTCCCTGTTTCCACTTTGACAGTTTCACCATGTGTAAAATCTGTGTCTGCAAAAACTGTGGTTTCCCCGGCGTCCTCTCATCGGTGCCCATCTCTTGTTGTTTTGCTAGTAAACTTTCCAAAACTGTCTGCTGCTGTTTGGGTCTGCTCACTGGGTCTGTAATCAGCCTTATCATGACATATTAAAGCAGTGTGGGATCATCTCGACAGAGAACAGAACAAAAGGTAGCCAACATCCAAAGAGGTGCTTTGAATAACCTTGAAGAAGCCTGGAGAGCTATTCCTGAACACTATTTTGTGTGCATTTGAGCATATTTCAATAAATTACAGCATCTCTTTCACATTTTCCAACAAAATATAAAAAAAATAACACATAGCTCTGGACTTTTGTGCAGTCCTGTAGCAGCAGAGCCGCTAAAGGCTATCTTTATGAGCTCTTGTAAGCAATTATTCTTTCACTGTTGTGACATGACAGAAAATTCAGGCGGGTGTGTTAAAGTCCAAAATGATCAAGCCACAACTCACTCACTGTCTCAATCACTCAGCTGCACGCACGTGGGCATTTGTAGCATCAGTCTAACAAGTGCTCTATGATGGCGTGCAATTTGTTTAGTATTAAAGAAAAGAAATGTTCAAGACACACACTTTCTGTAAGTAATTTCAGCAAAACCGCATGGAAAACAGTTTTCCTGGAAGCAAGAGGAAGAAGGCCAATTTAGTTTCTTCATGGTCAAATTGCATATCAAACAGGGCTATAGAGTCAAACACTGTGAGACTAATTCAGTTGTTTTTCACAACCCTGCAGTGGCCCGGTCCTGGTTGTATAACTAAATGTGCACTATTGTTTTCAATTGTCAAAGAGTGTTTGATGCTAAAAATAAAGTGAGAAAAATACCCCACGGTCATGTAATAAGACATTCAGTATTGTTCTACACACGCACACACATACACATTTACTCCCCTGGGTCTTTACAACAGCATTTTGTGGCTGAATCACTCTTCACTGTCACAGCAGGTTAGTTTATATTACAAGGCCCCCCCTCCCCATGGATGATTCCAGGGGCCAGTAACCTAGCATGAAACTGAACATAGAGCTGAAGCCCTGCTGTTTCTAACGACTGTATGCTGTATAATTGTGTGTGATGGCGCTTGCCACCTACAGTTGTGCCATTTGACTAACCTACACAAACACTGATTTGTGTCCACACACGCGCACACGCAGACAGACACAAACACACACGCGCGCAGCTGCCAGTCTCCTACCTACAGTTGTGCCTAGGGGGAGTTAATTGACGCCACATAGAAATGTGACTCATCCCTTAATTCCCAGGGGTGGTAATTTAGCGAGGTTACAGTAGGCGGGAATTGTATGAGTGGAAGCGCGTAGTGTGTGTGTTCCGGGGGGGGGGGCAGAAAGCAAATTTAAAAACTGAACAAAAGAGAAGGTTTACTCAGGTTTATGACCCCGTAAACAAGTTTTTAAAAAAGAAGTAATTATTAATTAACACTTCAAAACTAAACAAAACAAACCACTTCTCAATCATTTCCCACCTTCATGATGAATATTTCATAATGTGCTTTTTTTTTTTGCTTGTTTTTTCTTTTATATCCAGGAAAATAACTTCACAAGCAATTTGATTGTAGGACACATGATCTCCACACTCCTTCACATTTGGTGTAGTGGTAGTTTTTTTTTTAAGGAGCTGATTGTTATGTAAGTAAAGTTTGTTTCAAAAGTGTTGCCTCTGAATGGGCTGTTTAAAGCAAAAATGCAAAATGATACCTTTGAAAGTAACGGGAGAAGGCAGAAATTTAGATTTAGTGGAGTTCAAACCTGTGTGTGTGTGTGTGTGTGTGTGTGTGTGTGTTTTATCTGCCTCTTCATCTCTCCTTCCTTCTCTTTGTCTTGGAGCGTTATGAAAAGACAGAGTCAACACTTGAAGTCTCTTTTCATCAGTTTTTCACAGCACTTCATCCCACTACTGCTGTCAGAGGAGTACAGCACACACACACACACACACGCACGCACGCACGCACGCACGCACGCACACACACACACAGAGGACAAGATCCCACACATAAATACCACTGCAGTGGGGTAAGTGGTAGCATGTATCGTATCACAGGGGTGTTTGATAACTCAGTACCTTTGACACATAAACAGCCATGCATGCACGCATACACTCACACAGCAGACACACAAACATGCCGTTGTTGCCAGATAGTGCGCCGTTGTAGGCTTGGTATAGAGCCTGGATCTGTCTCCCACCCTGCTATATTCCTATTAGAGCTGACAGCTGCCAAATAATGTCCCTTGGCATGGCTGAGTGCCTGCTGTGCCAGGGCCCGTTTGCATTCATGCACGCTCTCTCATCCATTTACATGAGCGTGTGTGTAGATTTGGACGACCTCAAACTTAGATTTTTAAAAATAAATGGGTATCATATTTTGAATAGAAAAATCTATTTAATCAGGAATTTATGTTAATTGGGGGCCACAGTGCAGAGATGCACACACAAACTTGGACACAGAGACTGTTCTTTAGCTGGGCAAATAAATTGAAAACTTTCTAAACGACGAGCTAAAGCGAGCGGTAAAGAAATGAGCTGAGTGAAATGACTCAAACACTTAAACTGGCATCTTACTTAATCAATATGAGATTCACATCCAGGTACGCAAGCTCAGGCCTGTCCTATAGTCAGACATAGCTTCAGACTGTTAAATCTCAGGAAGAAATGGTAACGCTAATGCTGTTACCAGAGACAGAACCCCTAACACCCTAACACTAGATGGTGTGTGCTGGTCAGAACCTGTCGGCTTCAGATTATTAGTGGAACCAGTAAGTGTGGTAACTGCGGGGCACTAACTGTGGCGACCAAAGAAAATGTTGGAGGAACTGAAGCAAATTGCTTTAGCTGATAGAGCTGGTAATTTATCCTCTTGTCCTGAGTGGTGACCCACAAACAGTAGGGTTAGTTTTTGATTAACATCCACAGCTTGAGAACTTCAACAATTTGAAGTGCCTTTAAATATAGTTCATCATATCACCTCCTTTTGGTTCTCTGATACATAAATATTACTGGTAGTTACATATGATTATTGATGATCAAATTTGAACGCGCAAAAATGCTTCGATAAGGCAATAAAAACGATAAAAACAAAGTAAAAAATAGAAAAAGGAAACAAATCCAAGCCCTATTGCCGCAAGCTGCATGAACCAGTTGCTGGCAGGATCTCAATGCTGAGGCTGTGGTGTTGCTAAAGATGATGTCACAGAAAAATACCATATGTCAGCCTCTGAGTCACTGCCTGCACTCATTATTTTGGGCCATCTTTATTTTAGAAACAACAAAACACACACACACTTATGCATACACGCATGCACGCACAAAGATTCACTTACCTCAAGGGATTTGTTCTCAAACATTCATCAGTGTGACGCACACATAACCCACGCATGAATACACCTCCACACACAGACGTGTGTTTGTCAGCAGAACACCTATCATCCTGTGAAGCCTTAATATTTCCGGCGATACGCAGGTACTTAGCGTGCTATCGACTCAGCGCCGGCCATCTTTGCGTGGACATGCTATTGATCTTTTCTGCCACAATTCTGTCTAAACATCTTGAACCACTCACTGCAGGAGCTTCTAACATATGCATCCATTACTGTTTTTTTTTTTTATCTCTTATATAATATTTAGATTTGCATGCATGTGTTAGAGGTTCAGTTATATATCTAAATTTGAAGAGGTTTTTAATATGATTGTAAGGGTTGAATTTAATCCTACAGTTGTGCAAAACTGCCATTTGACTTTACTACCCACCCTTTCAAATCGGATAAACTCCTCCTTTATCCATTCTATGAATGCAGTGCCCCATCTGTTCATGGCATGTACTGTAAATATGACACGGCCAAGGCAGCGCTGACAAATTAGAAACACCACAGCACTCCCTCGTCTGTCCACAGTGACAGGCTGTAGTAATTGCTGTTAGTTTCGTGTGAACTGAGGAGTTAAGTGACCTTGGATTGCAACCTCAGGCATGGACACATGGCACTGGGATGGTCAGTTTGCCCAGAGCGCTGTGTGCTCTGTTCATGAAGGTGAGACACACACAATTCAAAGAACACAACAGGATGCATGGATTAATGGCAAATCTTAACTCTTCTCATTTTGAATGCACTTTGCATGAGCAATGAGATGCAGCAGCGCCGCGTCTCCCAGATGGGCTCTATTTGTGGGTGAGGGGATGCAGCTGGTTAGCCAGCAGTGCGAGCTATCAATGGACATGCACGTAGCACACTCACATCTAATCGACATGCTTGATGCTTGGATCCAGATGCACAGATGCTTGTTCCAGATTTGTGCCCTCTCAGAAATGCTTTTTCAATTAACAATAATTAAGAAATCTCTCAGCTAATGATAAATACAATGCTACTGCCAAGGACAGTACACTCACATAGTAGTTTGTGAAGTATTTGTCAGGGGCTGGGTCTGTGACCCAGCATTTTGTGTTTATTTTTGTATTTGTGATTTCTTATGTTATACTGAAAGGATGTGAAGTTCTAGGACTATATTGCCTTGAGTTTTGTTTAGTTTAGGGTTCTCCTAGGTCTTCTGTGTTAATCTCATGCATTTCTTGTCTCTGTGTTTCATGTTGTCTAGCCGGTGTTATTATGTCCACGTCTCTCCATGTTTCCTGTTTTATTTTGAAAGTCTTGCTTTTCTTTGTTCGGTGTGTTTAGTTTTACTCTTCCCCGTGACGTCGTTATGTTCATTTGTGTCAGCTGTTCCCCCGTGTGTTTCCACTTCCCCTGAGCACCTCCTGTGTGTATTTAGCCTGTGTGTTTTCATTGAGTCTTTGTCAGGTTGTCTGTGTTTCCTCCCACCATGTTAAGTTCATTTAGGTCGTGATTCTGCTCAGCATAGTTTCTCGCACGTTCCTGGTCTGAATCGTGGTTCATGTCAGTTTTCATAGTTATCCCAGTTTAATGTTGCCACAGTTTAGTTTCCCCAGTTTAGGTTTTAGTTTAGTTTTGCCCCTTTTGCTTTATTTTTTTAATGAATGTTATTCAGCCTGAATAAATGGCTCACCATTTGTTTGAAATTCAGTTCCATCTCCTTCAGTGTCTGCATTTGGGTCCTCCTTCTCACTCAACACACAGTCAGCAGTAATCATAAAATGTAATAGATTGATTTGTTTTCTTGGACATGAAATTTCCTTTTCTACACATGAACACTGCCTGCCACTCAGTTTATTCTGTGAAATAACCATAAGATTTCTATACAGTGTAATGTAGCTGCTATCTGACAGCTCAGCTCTACCTTTCCTATCTTAATTCAGACTAGTCCTCGTGTCCAATTTTGGGCTTTTGGTGTCTTGTGAAGCATTTTTAATGAGATATGGTAAATATTGCTGGCTAATGTGAAGTACGTCTTTTTCAGTTCAATTCAATTTGACTTTATTTACAGTATATAGCGCCAAATCACAACAGCAGTCAACCTTAAGGCACACTCTCTTTGAGCAATCACTTGGTGAGAGTGGAGAGGAAAAACTCCCTTTTTACAGGAAGAACCAGGGTCAGGGAGTGTTGTGGAAGATAGCCAGTGATTAATAACATGAGCTTCAGGTTTGGTGATTGAATTTCTAATATTTTATTTGTCTTTTATTTTTTTTTTTTTTTTGTTTTTTTTTTTCCACAAA